>WNWK01011604.1:0-63759 GCA_009830355.1 Cherax destructor
ATGACTTAGCACCAGAAATATGAACCACAGTATCAATGATATGAGCAACAATACCAGTGATGTGAACCACAACACCAGTGAAATGAACCACAACACTAGTGATACGATCCACAACACCAATGATATGAACCACATCACCAGAGATATTAACCACAGTACCAATGATATGAGCCACAATACCAGTGATGTGAACCACAACACCAGTGAAATGAACCACAACACTAGTGATACGATCCACAACACCAGTGATATGATCCACAACACCAATGATATGAGCCACAATACCAGTGATGTGAACCACAACACCAGTGATACTATCCACAACACCAGTGATATGATCCACAACACCAATGATATGAGCCACAATACCAGTGATGTGAACCACAACACCAGTGATATCCACAACACCAGAGATATGATCCACAACACCAATGATATGATCTACAACAGCAGTGATATGATCTACAACAGCAGTGATATGAACCACTGAAAAAGATATATGAATGGAATCTGGGAAACAGATTAGCAGAACTTGAGTCCTGGAGGAGGGGTGGGGATTTGAAGGGGCATTTGAAATATTTGCTTCATTTTTTCGGTTCACCAAGTCTCTGTGGGAGCGCATATAGTTCCTGTGTATAAAGATAAAGAGGTGTAAGAATTATAGGGAAATAAGCCTCTTGAGTATACCTGGTAAAGTGTATGGTAGAATTATTAATGAAAGAATTAAAAAACGTACAGCAGGATCGCAGGTGAACAATGAGGCTTTAGGAAGGGTAGTGGGGGGGGTGTACACCAAGTGTTTACAGTGAAACATATAAATGAACAGTTTTCACACAAGGGTAAAGAGGTTTTTGTTGCATTTATGAGTTTGGAAAAGGCATATGATAGGGTGGATAGGGGGCAATGTGGCAGATGTTGCAAGTGTATGGAACAGGTGGTAGGTTACTGAAAGCAGTTAAGAGTCTTTACGAAGATATTGAGGCTCAGGGTAGGATATAAAGGAGAGAGGGAAATTATTTTCCAATAAAAGTAGGCCTTAGACAGGGATGCATGATGTCACCATGGTTGTTCAATATATTTATAGATGGGTGACACTATGCTTTTGGGGGATTCTGAAGAGAAGTTGCAGCGGTTAATAGAAGAATTTTGAAGGAAATGTAAAAGAAGGAAATTAAAAGTGAACATAGGAAAGAGAGAAGTGAAGATAATAAAAAGTTTAGGAAATGAAAAAACTGGATATGAGACTAGAGAGAGGAAATATGAAGGAAGTGAATGTGTATAAATATTTGGGCGTGGACTTGTCAGCAGATGGGTCTATGAAAGACCAGGTGAACAATAGAATTGACGAGGAAAAAAAGGTGAGTGGTGCGCCGAGGAGTCTGTGGAGACAAAGAACGTTATCCATGGAAGCAAAAAAGGAAATGTATAAGAGTATAGTGGTATCAACGCTCTTATATGGGTGTGAAGCATGGGATGTGAATGTTGCAACAAGGAGACAGGAGGCAGTGGAGATGTCACTTCTGAGGGCAATGTGTACCTTTGATATACCTTTGAAGAGTTTCGAGAGTATCTACTCTCTGAGCCCGGCCATGGGCCAGGCTCGTCTGGTGCTTGCCTGGTCAACCAGGCTGTTGCTGCTGGAGGCCCGCTGCCCCACATATCCATCACAGCCTGGTTGATCTGGCACCTGGTGAAGATATTTGTCCAGTTTCCTCTTGAAGGCTTCTACACTGGTTCCAGCTGTGTTTCGGATATCTTCTGGTAAGATGTTGAATAGTCTGGGACCCCGGATGTTAATACAGTGCTCCCGTATTGTCCCCACCGCACCCCTGCTCCTCACTGGGTTTATTTTACACTTTCTCCCATATCTCTCACTCCAGTATGTTGTTATGGCAGTGTGCAGATTTGGGACCAGGCCCTCAAGTACTTTCCATGTATATATTATCATGTATCTCTCTCTCCTCCGCTCCAATGAGTACATGTTCAAGACTTGAAGGCGTTCCCAATAATTTAGATGTTTCAATGGCTCAATGTGAGCCGTAAACGATCTCTGGATTTGTTCCAGCTCTGCTATTTCTCCTGCCCTGAACGGGGCCGTCAGCACTGAGCAGTATTCTAAGTGAGGGAGCACTAGCGATTTGAATAGTGTCACCATCGGCATTATTTCCTTGTTTTGAAAGTTCTCAATACCCACCCCGTCATCTTCCTGGCTGTTGTGATCTTTGTCTTGTTATGGTCTTTAAACGACAGATCAGCAGACATAATTATTCCCAAGTCCTTTACGTGTTCCTTTCGTTCTATGTGGTGACCCTCTTGCGTTTTGTATATAGTGTTCCTTTTGAGTTCTTCATTTTTTCCATACCTAAGCAGCTGAAACTTATCACCATTGAACGTCATGTTGTTCTCCACTGCCCATTGGAAGACCCTGCTTATGTCCTCCTGTAATTTTTCAGTGTCCTCTACCGTAGTGACTTTCATGCTTATTTTAGTGTCATCTGCAAATGATGATACAAAAGTGTGCTGGGTGTTTTTATCTATGTCTGCTATGAGGATGAGAAACAGCAGAGGTGCCAGGACAGTGCCTTGGGGCACTGAGCTTTTGACCTCGCTGATGCTGGATCTTGCCCTGTTCACTACTACTTTTTGTGTTCTTTGTGTTAGGAACTCAAAAATCCATCTGCCTACCTTCCCCGTAATGCCTATGGCCCTCATTTTGTGCGCTATCACTCCATGATCGCATTTGTCAAACGCCTTTGCAAAATCTGTGTAAATCACATCTGCGTTTTGGTCGTCCTCCAATGCCTCCGTAATTCTGTCATAATGGTTCAGCAGCTGTGACAGGCATGATCGACCCGCTCTAAAGCCATGCTGGTTCGGGTTATGTTGGTTGTGCTGGTCCATGAACTTTGTAATCTGCCGTCTCATCACTCTTTCAAAGATTTTTATGATGTGAGAAGTGAGGGCTACTGGTCTGTAATTTTTAGCTAGTGCTCTACTACCTCCCTTATGCAAAGGAGCTATGTCTGCACTCTTTAAGGCCTCTGGAATTTCACCTAGATCTAAGCTCTTTCTCCACAGAATACTAAGGGCTCTTGCTAATGGTACTTTGCACTGCTTTATAAATAAAGCATTCCATGAATCTGGTCCCGGTGCTGAGTGAGTGGGCATGTTGGCCATTTCTTTTTCGAAATCTATGGGATTTGTACTAATGTCAGGGTTTGGTGGTCTGCGCAGCCTTCTGCTGGAGTGAAAAATATTTCTGCATTTTCTACCTTGCTGTCATTTAGTGGGTTGCTGAACACTGACTCATACTGTTCTTTTAGAATTTCACTCATTTCCTGTTCATCGTCCGTATACGAATCTCCTCTCAATAATGGTCCAATTCTACAGGTAGTTCTTAGCTTGGATTTTGCATAGGAGTAGAAATATTTTGGGTTTCTTGCAATATCCTGTATGGGTCTTTGTTCCCTTTGTACTTCTTCTGTCAGGTATGACATCTTAAGTTTTGCTCTAATTCCGTGATCTCTCGGTTAAGGCTATCTCTCTTCTGTTGCAACATAACTGTGTTTTTCAGCAATTCAGTAACCCGTTTTCTTCTCCTGTACCATCTCCTACGCTCTCTCTCTATATCTGATCTTCTTCGGGGTTTCCTCAATGGTACGTGTTTCATACATACCTTGTATGCTTCTGTATTCAGCTTCTCTAGGCACTGGTGGGGATTTAGGGTGCTCATGTCTGATTCCCATGATATGTCTGATAGCTCTTGGTTTATTTTTCCCAGTCAATTCTATGGTTATTAAAATTAAACTTACTGAACATTCCGTCTCTAACATTAGTGTCGCAGTTCCTAACCCTGAGTTAATACTAGTTTGAACTTCTATGATGTTATGATCAGAGTATATTGTTTTTGTAACTGTTATGTCTCTGATTAATTCCTCGTTGTTTGTGAATATCAAATCCAGGGTATTTTCATTTCTAGTGGGATCAATTATCTGTTGGTTTAGTGAGTACTTTTCACAAAGCCTCATTAGTTCCCTGGTATGTGCCTGTTGAGCCAGGGTGCTTCCAGGAGTTATTTCTGGTATAACATTATGGTGCCTCATCTTCCATTTTACATGAGGGAGATTAAAATCTCCAAGGATTAAAATGTTTGGGGTGGGATTCTCTAGCCTATCCAGATAGCTATCTATCTTCTTTAACTGCTCTGTGAATTCCTCCGCAGTTGCTGATGGTGGTTTGTATACTAGGATAATTACTAGATTCATATTTTCCACTTTAATGCCGAGGATTTCTACTATATCATTCGTAGCGTTCAAAACTTCTGTGCAACAGAGAGTATCTTTTATATAGAGTCCTACTCCTCCCTGTGACCTATTAATTCTATCACATCTATACATGTTATAGTTTTCTATCTTAATCTCTCCGTCCAAAACATCCCTTGTATGTGTTTCTGTAAATGCTCCAAACATGGCATTTGCTTCTGATAGGAGTCCACTAACATAACTAACTTTGTCATTTTTATTTGATTTCAGACCCTGAATATTTGCAAATATGAAGCAGGAGTTACCATTTGGGATGTTTGGTCTTTCTTTGTGTTTGGTTAGTACCACTGGTGATGTCCTACCTGGTATGGCCCCTGGTGCCCATACCCCTGGTTTCTCAGTACTGACTTTGATTGTTTATACAGCCCTGATGAGCTGGTGCCTGTCTTGTCTTGTCCCACTGTTCTGCCCATCTGTCCCCTCTGTACCATTTCCACCTTTTGTCTCTTTCTTTTATCTGGTTGTTTCTCCTTATATCTAAAAAGATTGCTGTTCTTTTTCATTTTCCCTTTCCCTGCTTTCTCTGTATCGTACTGTTCCTTTATATGGTGGTCTGGGCAGCTCATGTCATAACATTCTCTGGACTGTGTTGAAGCTTGACACATCACTGGATGGAAGTATCTGCACTCTTTGTTAAACCGACACTTTCCTTTCCTTAACATGTTGGCACATTTTCTGGTGTGTTTATTCCAACAATCTCTGCCATAAAGGCACATACCTTTAGCATAGAATCTGCATATGTTTTGGCTGCCTATATTTACTGACTTTGTATTTTCCCAAAGATCTGCAGAATTATCTGCGTTTTTTTTCTCTCTTTCCACTCCTTGGTTTTCCTCGTTATCTGCGCTTTTCTCCTTTGATGACATGGGGCCAACATTTTCCCTGGAAGAGGACTCCCCTACTATATCTGTATTAGAGGCTATGGCTGTGGTGGCGTCCTTAACCAAAACCGGATGTTCACTATGGCTGGGGGCTGGGTCTGGTGTGGCATGATATTATGAGAATCTGAAGCTTGGAGATTAGAAGGAGGTGCTGGGTTACTAAAAGTTGAAGAGGGGTTGTTGAGGGGTTGTTGAGGGGTTGTTGAGGGGTTGTTGAGGGGTTGTTGAGGGGTTGTTGAGGGGTTGTTGAGGGGTTGTTGAGGGGTTGTTGAGGGGTTGTTGAGGGGTTGTTGAGGGGTTGTTGAGGGGTTGTTGAGGGGTTGTTGAGGGGTTGTTGAGGGGTTGTTGAGGGGTTGTTGAGGGGTTGTTGAGGGGTTGTTGAGGGTTGTTGAGGGGTTGTTGAGGGGTTGTTGAGAGGTTGTTGAGGGGTTGTTGAGGGGTTGTTGAGGGGTTGTTGAGGGGTTGTTGAGAGGTTGTTGAGGTGGTTCGGATATTTAGAAAGGTTGAAAGAAAATAGAATAACTTGGAGACTGTATAAAAGGCCTGGTCACAGACCGGGCCGCAGGGACATTGACCCCTGGAACTCTCTCCAGGTAAACTCCAGGAAGGAAGGTGGGGTAGGAGTCGTTCTAGAAAAGTTTGGAGGAGGAAAAGCAGGTGCGAGGTGCTGAGACTTCCAGCAAGTATACATGAGTGTGTGGAGCGACGAGTGGAGCGACGAGTGGAGCGAGGAGTGGAGCGACGAGTGGAGCGACGAGTGGAGGCAAATACTTTTTATGACCTAATGTTGGAGTGTAAGGTAATATTTATGAAGGGATTCAGAGTAACTGGTTGGCTGGACTTGAGTTCAGGAAAGGGAGAGTATAGTGGCTACACGCTGAAGGAAAGGTGGAGCTATGCTGCAGTTTTTAACTAGAGTATCGGCACTCCTCTGGCAAGACAGGGATGAGGATAGTGCTTCTTCTTTTTGGGGTCACCTGCCTTGGTGGAAACGGCCGATGTGATATATATATATATATATATATATATATATATATATATATATATATATATATATATATATATATATATAATACCACGGGTGGGTTCGAACCCGCGGTCACAGAGTCTCAAAACTCTGGACCAGTGGCTTATGCGACGATCTTGAGTTTTGAGACTCTGTGACCGCGGGTTCGAACCCCACCCGTGGTATGGTTTGTTTGCAATCGTGTCATTACGATTTCGCGAGTTATATATATATATATATATATATATATATATATATATATATATATATATATATATATTATATATATATATATATATATATATATATATATATATTGTGCCGAATAGGTAAAACTGGTTAATTAACAAGAAATCATTTAAAATTAAGTCCTTTTTAAAATTTTCTCTTATACTTTTGAAGATATAATTTTTTCAATCATGTTAATATAAAAAATAATAATATTGTATCAAAAGAAGGTTAGATAACTTGCCTAACCTTATTATAACAAGCACAATTTAATATAGCCTAATCCAGCTAAATATATTTTAGATAAGTTTACAATAATTTAATAATAAACAAACACAATGAAATATATTTTTTTCGTCAGGTTCAGAATGATTTTTGCGAAATTATTGCATACACAAATTTTCGCTTGGCATATTCGGCAAGAAGAGCGTTGCTATTTAAGCCAAAATCGCAAGTTTTACCTATTCGGCACGACACACACACACATATATTATTGAAACCACAAACAAGTGGTATTGATCAATAACAACACTGCGACTAGCCAAGGATTCGAACCCATGCTGCTTTGTCCCGCCTCATGGTAAGCGAAAACACATGACGCTCTAACCCACAGGACCACGCAATCCTACAAGAATGACGCACCCAGCCAAGCTGGGTGCGTCATTCTTGTTCGAACCCAGCAGCATGGGTTCACATCCTTGGCAAGTCGCAGTGTTGTTACTGATCAATACCACTCGTTCGTGGGTACAATGATATAAAATACTGCTCGTTGGGCTAGTACACCAAACAGGCAGGAGAATGAAATTATCTCAGAGGCACCCACACCACCGTATGTCTTCGTATGACGGTAAAACACCTAGCTTGGCTGGGTGCGTCATTCTTGTAGGATTATGTGGTCCTATGGGTTTAGAGATTCATGTGTTTTCGCTCACCTTGAGGAGGGTCAAAGCAACATGGGTTCGAATCCTTGGCTAGTCGTAGTTGATATATATATATATATATATATATATATATATATATATATATATATATATATATATATATATATATATATATATATATATATATAATACATGTTTTACATTAGACAATTTGCTTACTGTCTTGAAGTGTAAGAGTCCAGCAAGTTGTGGGTGCACCAAAACCACTGTCAGTGGCGGCTGCTACACCAGCTGTGACATTAGTGTAGGGAGAAAGGTTAGTTAGGTTAATGTGATTCAATGCGATGAAAGTTTCGTCTATCCCAGCTTCATCATTCCATAGGACGTCCCACCACCAAATAATGCTGTGGTTAGTGATCACACACGTAATGTCGTCGTCTTGCCAGTTAAGAGTAGCCGTGGTTTGTGTTATGTTTGTGAACCAGCAGCTCAGTGGTGGTGGAGGTGGTACTGTGGGAAAGTATCAAGGACGAGACATATAACCAGCAGCTCAGTGGTAGTGGTGGTGGTACTGTGGGAAAGTATCTAGGACAAGACATATAAATTAATACATAGCATTAGAAATCTTCCGTATGAAGAAAGATTAAAGACCCTAAAATTACATTCACTTGTAAGACGAAGAATGAGGGGAGACATGATCGAGGTGTACAAGTGGAAAATGGGTATTAACAAAAGGGATCGCAATAATGGATTCAAATTAGATAAGTTTAGATTTAGAAAGGATATAGGAAAGTATTGGTTTGGAAATAGGGTAGTTGATGAGTGGAACAGTCTGCCTAGTAGGGTCATTGAAGCTATGACCTTGGGTAGGATGCTGCTGAACTCCGATTCAGTAATCATGGAGGTTTTTTATTTACCTTGTATGGAGGTCATGTTGGTTGTGCTCAGTTTAAGTCAATTTTGTGTCTCTTTCCTGGCCTAACACTGTGCTCTTTCCTGGCCTAACACTGTGCTCTTTCCTGGCCTAACACTGTGCTCTTTCCTGGCCTAATACTGTGCTCTTTCCTGGCCTAACACTGTGCTCTTTCCTGGCCTAACACTGTGCTCTTTCCTGGCCTAACACTGTGCTCTTTCCTGGCCTAACACTGTGCTCTTTCCTGGCCTAACACTGTGCTCTCTTCTCTCCTGGCCTAACACTGTGCTCTTTCCTGGCCTAACACTGTGCTCTTTCCTGGCCTAACACTGTGCTCTTTCCTGGCCTAACACTGTGCTCTTTCCTGGCCTAACACTGTGCTCTTTCCTGGCCTAACACTGTGCTCTTTCCTGGCCTAACACTGTGCTCTTTCCTGGCCTAACACTGTGCTCTTTCCTGGCCTAACACTGTGATCTTTCCTGGCCTAACACTGTGCTCTTTCCTGGCCTAACACTGTGCTCTTTCCTGGCCTAACACTGTGCTCTTTCCTGGCCTAACACTGTGCTCTTTCCTGGCCTAACACTGTGCTCTTTCCTGGCCTAACACTGTGCTCTTTCCTGGCCTAACACTGTGCTCTTTCCTGGCCTAACACTGTGCTCTTTCCTGGCCTAACACTGTGCTCTTTCCTGGCCTAACACTGTGCTCTTTCCTGGCCTAACACTGTGCTCTTTCCTGGCCTAACACTGTGCTCTTTCCTGGCCTAACACTGTGCTCTTTCCTGGCCTAACACTGTGCTCTTTCCTGGCCTAACACTGTGCTCTTTCCTGGCCTAACACTGTGCTCTTTCCTGGCCTAACACTGTGCTCTTTCCTGGCCTAACACTGTGCTCTTTCCTGGCCTAACACTGTGCTCTTTCCTGGCCTAACACTGTGCTCTTTCCTGGCCTAACACTGTGCTCTTTCCTGGCCTAACACTGTGCTCTTTCCTGGCCTAACACTGTGCTCTTTCCTGGCCTAACACTGTGCTCTTTCCTGGCCTAACACTGTGCTCTTTCCTGGCCTAACACTGTGCTCTTTCCTGGCCTAACACTGTGCTCTTTCCTGGCCTAACACTGTGCTCTTTCCTGGCCTAACACTGTGCTCTTTCCTGGCCTAACACTGTGCTCTTTCCTGGCCTAACACTGTGCTCTTTCCTGGCCTAACACTGTGCTCTTTCCTGGCCTAACACTGTGCTCTTTCCTGGCCTAACACTGTGCTCTTTCCTGGCCTAACACTGTGCTCTTTCCTGGCCTAACACTGTGCTCTTTCCTGGCTAACACTTGCTCTTCCTGGCCTAACACTGTGCTCTTTCCTGGCCTAACACTGTGCTCTTTCTGGCTAACACTGTGCTCTTTCCTGGCTCACTGTGTCTTTCCTGGCCTAACACTGTGCTCTTTCCTGGCCTAACACTGTGCTCTTTCCTGGCCTAACACTGTGCTCTTTCCTGGCCTAACACTGTTTTCTCTTTCCTGGCCTAACCCCTACTGTGCTCTTTCCTGGCCTAACACTGTGCTCTTTCCTGGCTAACACTGTGCTTTCTGCATTCTTCTGGCCAACACTTGTCTTTCTGCCTAATTCTACTGTGTCTTTCCTGGCCTAACACTGTGCCTTTTTTTCAAGCCTGTAACTTTCTTTCACAGGCTAAGTATTACACCTTTCTTTCTCCTAACATGTACTTTTCTTTCCTTACAAGGACTCTTCTGTAACCTTTTATTTCCATCAGGACTCAACCTGTGTTTATTAAACTTTTGCCTATCGGCCCCTTTAACACTTGTACCTTTCTGGCTACAATTTTTAGCTAAACTGTTCTTTTAATTTCCTAGGCTAAACGTGTTCCTAACTTTTTTGCCTAACATGTGCTCTTTTCAACATGTTAAACATGTTCATAGCTTCGGTTTGCTAACATTTTTTCCTGTTAACAGTGTTCTTTCCGCCTAAACTGTGTTCCTGCACTGTGTGCCTTCCTGGCTCTGTTCCTTGGCTAACATGTTGCCTACACTGTTCCCATTGGCTTACATCTCCTAACAATCTTTCCAACACTTTCATGCTACAGAATCTTTCTGGCTAAACTGTGCTCTTTCCGGCCTAACACTGTGCTCTTTCCTGGCCTACAATTTCACTGTGCTCTTTCCTGGCCTTCTCAACACTGTGTCTTTCCTGGCCAACACTGTACCCTAAGCCTAAGTGCTCTTTCCTGGCCTAACACTGTGCTCTTTCCTGGCAACCTGTGCTTTCTGGCAAACTTGCTCTTTCCTGGCTAACACTTGTCTCCTGGCCTAACCGTGTCTTTCCTGGCCTAACACTGTGCCTCTTTCCTGGCCTAACACTGTGCTCTTTCCTGGCCTAACACTGTGCTCTTTCCTGGCCTAACACTGTGCTCTTTCCTGGCTAACACTGTGCTCTTTCCTGGCCTAACACTGTGCTCTTTCCTGGCCTAACACTGTTCTTTCCTGGCTAACACTGTGCTCTTTCCTGGCCTAACACTGTGCTCTTTTGCTACCTGTGTCTTTCCCGTAACACTGTGCTCTTTCCTGGCCTAACACTGTGCTCTTTCTGGCTAACACTGTGCTCTTCCTGGCCTAACACTGTCTCTTTCTGGCCTAACACTGCTTCTTCCTGGCCTCAACACGTGCTCTTTCCTGGCCTAACACTGTTCTTCCTGGCCTAACCTGTCTCTTTCCTGGCTAACACTGTGCTCTTCCTGGCCTAACTGTGTCTTTCCTGGCCTAACACTGTGCTCTTTCCTGGCCTAACACTGTGCTTCTGCTAACACTGTGCTCTTTCCTGGCCTAACCTGTGCTCTTTCTGCCTAACCTGTGCTCTTTCCTGCCTAACACTTTCTTTCCTGGCTACACTGCTTTTCCTGGCTAACACTGTCTTTCATGCTTGTCATTTATTACGAACGATCGTTTTATTCTCCAAGCAAGCAATGTACACCTTTTTACTTTCCATTACAAGGACTCAAAAGTTCAATGTACACCTTTTTACTTTCCATTACAAGGACTCAAAAGTTCAATGTACACCTTTTTACTTTCTATTACAAGGACTCAAAAGTTCAATGTACACCTTTTTACTTTCCATTACAAGGACTCAAAAGTTCAATGTACACCTTTTTACTTTCCATTACAAGGACTCAGAATAACGTGCCGGATGATAGTTTATTACTGAGAGCATATTGTTGCACAGTATACAAAGTGCTAAGAACACAAGTTTGTCTACAGATACATTGAATATTAACAACTAAATAAGCTATACACCTCGTGGTGTGTAGCAGAATTATTTTAGCATTATTAATTCTGATTATCATTTATTATTATCTCTAGACTAAAAAAATCAGTAAAGTTCACAAGCTTTGTTAGTAATTATGCCTAATAATTGTAATCTTATATGTTAAATCATGTTAAAAACATTGTTTTACAATATGCTTTACGGTGGATAATTGTAACAGAATTATTACTATCAACAGTCGATTGTAAAGCCAGGGAGGTATGAGTAGGTTGACCTTTCAGCCTTATCTGGAAATTGTCTGTTCAAATTGGTATCACATTTGCAACACTGTGTGCCTTACCTGGAGCTCTTGTTCCAAGATTGTAGAAATTTAAGAACATAAGAAAAGAGGAACACTGCAGCAGGCCTGTTGGCCCATACTAGGCAGGTCCTTCACAATCCATCCCACTAACAGAATATTTACTCAACACAATCTTCAATGCTACCCAAGAAATAAGCTTTGATAATTCTATTTACTCATGTGCAATTCCCACTCAAATCCAACCCCTCTCACTCATGAATTTATCCAACCTAAATTTGAAACTACCCAAGGTCCTAGCTTCAATAACCCTACTAGGCAGACTGTTCCACTCATCAACTACCCTATTTCCAAACCAATACTTTCCTATATCCTTTCTAAATCTAAACTTATCAAACTTGAATCCATTATTGCGGGTTCTCTCTTGGAGAGATATCCTCAAGACCTTATTTATATCCTCTTTGTTAATACCCATTTTCCACTTGTATATCTCGATCATGTCTCCCCTCATTCTACGTCTTACAAGTGAATGTAATTTTAGGGTCTTCAATCTTTCTTCGTACGGAAGATTTCTAATGCTATGTATTAATTTAGTCATTCTACGCTGAATGTTTTATAACGAATTAATATCTATTCTGTAATATGGAGACCAGAACTGAGCTGCGTAATCTAGGTGAGGCCTTTCTAATGATGTATAAAGCTGTAATATAACCTCTGGACTTCTGTTGCTTACACTTCTTGATATAAATCCCAGTAATCTGTTTGCCTTATTACGTACGCTTAGGCATTGCTGTCTTGGTTTAAGGTTGCTGCTTACCATAACCCCCAAGTCCTTTTCGCAACCTGGAGAACTTGTTGAGCCAGTGCTCGTGAGGACTTACCTGAAGAACTTGTTGAGCCAGTGCTCGTGAGGACTTACCTGGAGAACTTGTTGAGCCAGTGCTCGTGAGGACTTACCTGGAGAACTTGTTGAGCCAGTGCTCGTGAGGACTTACCTGGAGAACTTGTTGAGCCAGTGCTCGTGAGGACTTACCTGGAGAACTTGTTGAGCCAATACTCGTGAGGACTTACCTGGAGAACTTGTTGAGCCAGTGCTCGTGAGGACTTACCTGGAGAACTTGGTGAGCCAATACTCGTGAGGACTTACCTGGAGAACTTGTTGAGCCAGTGCTCGTGAGGACTTACCTGGAGAACTTGTTGAGCCAGTGCTCGTGAGGACTTACCTGGAGAACTTGTTGAGCCAGTGCTCGTGAGGACTTACCTGCAGAACTTGTTGAGCCAGTACTCGTGAGGACTTACCTGCAGAACTTGTTGAGCCAGTACTCGTGAGGACTTACCTGCAGAACTTGTTGAGCCAGTACTCGTGAGGACTTACATAAGAACATAAGAATGGAGGAACACTGCAGAAGGCCTACTGGCCCATACAAGGCAGGTCCTTATCAAAACCACCACTACCTAAGAATTTACTCCTGTACTCACGACACTAATCAAACCCAGCCCCTCCCACTCATATATTTGTCCAATCTCTTTTTAAAGCCACCCAAGGTCCTAGCCTCTATCACCCTACTCGGAAGATTGTTCCACGCATCTACAACTCTGTTCGAAAACCAGTACTTGCCTATGTCCTTTCTAAATCTAAATTTATCCAATTTAAATCCGTTATTTCTGGTTCTTACTTGGTTCGATATCCTCAGTATTTTATTAATATCTCCTTTGTTTATGCCCATCATCCACTTGTACACCTCGATGATATCTCCCCTCATTCTACGTCTCTCCAGAGAGTGGAGATTCAACGCTCTAAGTCTATCTTTATACGGGAGATTTCTTATACTGTAAATCATTTTAGTCATTCTTCTTTGTATGTTCTCCAATGAATCTATATCCATCCTGTAGTAAGGAGACCAAAACTGAGCTGCATAATCCAAATGAGGTCTCACTAGTGATGTATAGAGTTGTAAAATAACTTTTGGACTTCTGTTGCTTATACTTCTTGAAATAAATCCTAGTAATCTGTTAGCCTTATTGCGCACACTTAGGCACTGTTGTCTTGGCTTTAGATTCCTGCTTACCATGACTCCCAAGTCTTTTTCACATTCTGTAGAACTTGTTGAGTCAATACTCGTAGTTAAATATTCCTCGTCGTGGTACACTGATATCAGAGTTATCACATAATATGTACAAGCTTCTAAGTTCAGTATATCGACGGAGGTTTGATAGGTTTGGTAACTTTCAGAATCAACTTGAGCGACGTAGTAGGTAGGCGGCTCATCTGGTGGGTCCCAGGACACATTAAGACTTGTCACCCCTGGTGTCACTGTCACGTTCTGCGGTGGCCCGCGACCTGAGAGTCACATTATTGTAAATAGGTCACCTCTTGATAAAATAATTGTTGAAATCGTGCTGAAAGTAGCAATTTTAAGGAAATATTGTTAATAATGTTCGCATTTGATTAATAGTAGAATGAAAAGAATTAAATTTTTTATCTTTTATTATTTAATAAAAAGGAAAAAATTAGTTTATTGATCTGATTATTCTCCTTTAAAGTTTTATCAGGTAATTCTTGTTTTTAATGTGTTAAAATTTAATGTGAGGCATTTATATAATTTCCTGTATATGCCAGTAATTATGCAATTTATTATGCCAGTAATTATGCCAGTTATTATGCCAGTTATTATGCCAGTTATTATGCCAGTTATTATGCCAGTTATTATGCCAGTAATTATGCCAGTTATTATGGCAGTTATTATGCCAGTTATTATGCCAGTTATTATGCCAGTAATTATGCCAGTTATTATGCCAGTTATTATGCCAGTTATTATGCTAGTTATTATGCCAGTTATTATGCCAGTTATTATGCCAGTTATTATGCCAGTTATTATGCCAGTTATTATGCAGGATACTGCATTGTTTTAAAAAGTAAAGTGTGGTGAAAAAAGCGCCCCATAAAATATTGTAAATGGACGCGGATTGAACGTGTTTTAGACACGGTGAGTTTGAGTGTACAGTCGAGAGAGTTAGGCTGAGTTATGTAAGTTGTGGTGATTTTCTTTGTACTCTTATGGTACTAGTATGACCCTGGTATTTTTGTGGGACCTGTTTAAGACTTGGAGAGTACAGAAATATTAGTGTTTTTGCCAGCATGCTAAAGGCCGGCAGAAGAGTGAGGTCATGGAGACCCACTCTTATAATATTTCATTTGGTTTAACTTTAAATAACTAGTAGCAGTTTACTAGTGATTGTTGTTCTTGATTCGCCGGTAATTTTTCGTAATATTTTGAAATAATATTGGTGGCCTAACTCTGGATACCTGGTAAAGGTATACTGGTGTTTGGTAATTTTGTGTAATGGTGTTGTGTGTTGTATATTAAGGTTATTGTTAATATATACTATTTTTGTACATGTAAGTTTATCTGTCCTTCTGGGTAATTGTCTTTATGAGCATTGACCATCTATGTAACGCTTTCTGTGAAGAAACAAACTTGGCCATAGGTTGGTGTATTTTTAAGATTTTATATGTCACTAGACAAGGCTTTACTCCTAGGCGCCAGCATATTTGCATAACACCAGTGTACAATGAAAATGGATTTATATAATATTCAAAAGGATCCTTCACTAAGTTACTCACAGACAATCCAGCTGGAACATCTGGACTGTATAACACAAAAAGCAATATTCATATTATTTTTAAAAGTATTTTTTATGAAACAAACTTGATTCTATTATATTCCCTATCGACCATGGACTTAGTAGATACAACCTTCTCAGCCTTTTGAAAATCAATTGGATGGTTAGAAAATCTCTCACTTGAATAAACAGAGCATTAGAACCATGTCCACTTCTAATGCTATATTTATTTTGGTTTAATCTTAGTTCAAGGTTTTTACCAGTTTAATAGTAATAAACTTTATCACATATTTTACAAGGAATCTTGTAGGCACACCCGTCAGTATTTCTGGGGGAATATTTTATCAATTTTTTTTTTTAATTGTATCAATATTTTTAAATACAACTTTCATATTAAAATTCCTAAGCAGAAAAGGCATATCATGTGAGAAATTCTAACCATCCAATTGATTTTCAAAAGGCTGAAAAGGCTGAAAAGGCTTCTAATAAGATTTATTATTTTATTATTAACACAGGCCGTTTCCCACCAAGGCAGGGTGGCCCGAAAAAGAAAAACTTTTATCATCATTCACTCCATCACTGTCTTGCCAGAGGCGTGCTTACACTACAGTTATAAAACTGCAACATTAACACCCCTCCTTCAGAGTGCCATCTCCAGGACTCAAGTCCGGCCTGCCGGTTTCCCTGAATCCCTTCATAAATGTTACTTTACTCACACTCCAACAGCACGTCAAGTCCTAAAAAACATTTGTCTCCATTCACTCCTATCTAACACGCTCACATATACTTGCTGGAAGTCCAAGCCCCTCGCACACAAAACCTCCTTTACCCCCTCCCTCCAACCTTTTCTAGGCTGACCCCTACCCCACCTTCCCTCCACTACAGATTTATACACTCTCGAAGTCATTCTATTTTGTTCCATCCTCTCTACATGCCTGAACCACCTGAACAACCCCTCCTCAGCTCTCTGGATAATAAGATATAAGGTTTTAATGAGAAAAGATTGACCCAAAATAAAAAAAATAATAAAAAGGTAAACTTTGTTAATTTTTTAGGCTAATGGAAAGGACAGTGTTGCAAACAGTACTTATCTTTAATATTCGAGTATAAGTACCAGTGTTGTAAAGTAACCAAGTAAAACTACTTAAGTAACTTTTTTTTTGGTATTTACTTTTTAAAAAGTACTGAAATTGCTAAATACTTTTACTTAAGTACTGAAGTCTGTTATTACTTTTACTTCACTACAATCTGATAACGATAAGTTACTCGTTACATCATCAATAATTTTTGAAAAGTAAATACCGAGAAAAGTTATTTAAGTAGAGTAGTGAGGTAGTTTACTTGGTTACTTTACAACACAGGGAAAGGTACTGTACTTATAACCTGTCATAACTTACAATACCCACCAAAATTAAGAAAATATAAAAAAAGCTATAGTATACCTTATACTTTATAAGATAATCCTCCAGCTGGTAATGGCTGGTACATGACGCACAGGAAGTACAAAATATTAGCGTCCTTCGTATCCCTTGACAAAACAGTCATCCAGGTGGGGCCACGGGTTCTGCGACTCGTGGCCCTCAGCCTGAGCGGCCTCTGCTTCAACCACAGTGTGTGTGTTAGTTAGTTACCATTTTGTCCTAGGCACATGTCAGTTAGACACTAGGCCCGTTGTATATAAGTGTGTGTGTATGTGTATGTAAGGAAACACTTCGAAATGTTTCTGCCCCACCGGGAATTGAACCCGGCCCCTCCGTGCGTGAAGCAAGAGCTTTACCCACTAGGCCACCGGGGGCTGTGTGTGTGTGTGTGTGTGTGTGTGTGTGTTGTAGTGACAAATAGGAAAAACTGGTCAATTACCAAGAACTCATTTGAAATTAAGTCTTTCTAAAATTTTATCATATACGTTTAAATATATATTTTTTTCATTTAAGTTAACGTAAAAATTAATAATTTTGTACCAAAAGAACTTTAGAAAACTTACCTAACGTTATTACAACAAGCGCAACTTGATTTAGCCTAATCCAGCTAAATATATTTTACATAAGTTTACAATAATTTAATAATAAACAAACACGATGAAATATATTTTTTTCGTTAAATTCAGAATGATTTTTGCGAAATTATTACATACAAAAAATTTGGCTTACCTTATTCAGCAAGAGGAGCGTTGCTATTTAAGCCAAAATCCCAAGTTTTACTTATTTGGCACAACATATATATATATATAATATATAATATAATAGCGGTGCTAACATTTTGTTTAGCGGATTATCGAAATTCATACGTTGTTGGTAGTCGGAAAGCAATAACTTTTCAACGGCGTACGTGTTTGTTCCTGTCTGTTGTGGGCGTTTCTCCAACAGTCACTCAGGGATGCTATTGGCTGGCTACGTGTAAACGTGAGTTGTCAACGCAGCAGCAGCAGCATCTGAGCAGCATTCTTATAGTCTTACAGTGTCAGTGATCACCGGGGTGCGTTGTCACTTATCATTATGAACAGGGGAGACGTTTCTGTTCTGCCTGAGGGTGTTGTTGAGGAGTCTGCAGCGGCTGTGGTTGAAGTAGAGGCCTCTCAGGCTGAGGGTGTTGTTGAGGCGTCTGCAGCTGCTGTGGTTGAAGCAGAGGCCTCTCAGGCTGAGGGTGTTGTTGAGGCGTCTGCAGCGGCTGTGGTTGAAGAAGAGGCCTCTCAGGCTGAGGGTGTTGTTGAGGAGTCTGCAGCGGCTGTGGTTGAAGAAGAGGCCTCTCAGGCTGAGGGTGTTGTTGAGGAGTCTGCAGCGGCGGTGGCTGAAGCAGAGGCCTCTCAGGCTGAGGATGTTGTTGAAGAGTCTTCAGCGGCTGTGGTTGAAGCAGAGGCCTCTCAGGCTGAGGATGTTGTTGAGGAGTCTGCAGCGGCGGTGGCTGAAGCAGAGGCCTCTCAGGCTGAGGGCCAGGAGTCGCAAAACCCGTGGCACCACCTGGATGACTATTTTGTCAAGGGATACGAAGAACGCCAATATTTTGTACTTCCTGTAAGTAACACTACCAGAGAGAAAGAGGGGAGGATGAACCAGCGAGACTGGACCTAGTATTCACCTTGAGTAGCGCAGATATTGAGGACATCACATATGAAAGCCCCCTTGGGGCCAGTGATCATGTGGTTCTAAGCTTCGAATACATTGTAGAGTTACAAGTGGAGGGGGAGGCAGGAAGGGCTGGACGAATGAAGCCAAACTACAAGAAAGGCATGAAGAATTTCCTGCACGGGGTTCAGTGGGACAGAGAGCTAGCAAGGAAGTCAGTAAACGAGATGATGGAATATACGAAAACAATTTGCAAGGAAGCTGAGTAGAGGTTTATACCCAAGGGTAACAGGAAAAGCGAAAAAGCCAGGATGAGCCCATGGTTCACCCAAAGGTGCAGGGAAGCCAAAACCAAGTGTGCCAGGGAATGGAAGAAGTATAGAAGGCAAAGGACCCAGGAGAATAAAAAGAGCAGTCGTAGAGCCAGAAATGAATATGCTCAGTTAAGAAGGGAGGCCCAAAAACAATACGAGAATGACATAGCAGCGAAAGCCAAATCTGACCCAAAGCTGTTGTACAGCCACATCAGGAGGAGAACAACAGTCAAGGACCAGGTAATCAGGCTGAGGAAGGTAGGAGGGGAGGTCACAAGAAATGACCGCGAAGTGTGTGAGGAGCTCAACATGAGATTCAAAGAGGTGTTCACAGAGGAGACAGAAGGGCCTCCAGAAAGGCGGAGATTTGGGGTACACCATCAGGTGCTGGACACAATACACACAACTGAGGAGGAAGTAAAGAGGCTACTAAGCGAGCTAGATACCTCAAAAGTGATGGGGCCGGATAACATTTCTCCATGGGTTCTGAAAGAGGGAGCAGAGGAGCTATGTGTACCACTAATAACAATCTTCAACACATTTATCGAAACCTGATATATGGAAGACAGTAAATGTAGTCCCAACTTTTAAAAAAGGAGACAGGCACGTAGCACTAAACTACAAACCAGTGTCACTGACATGTATAGTATGCAAGGTCATGGAGAAGATTATCAGGAGAAGAGTGGTGGAGCAACTAGAAAGGAATGAGCTTATCAACGACAGCCAACACGGTTTCAGGAACGGGAAATCCTGTGTCACAAACCTACTGGAATTCTTTGACAGGGTGACAGCAGAAAGACAAGAGAGAGAGAGGTGGGTAGATTGCATTTTCTTGGACTGTAAGAAGGCGTTTGACACAGTTCCACACAAGAGATTAGTGCAAAAGCTGGAGGACCAGGCAGGGATAACAGGGAAGGCACTACAATGGATCAGGGAATACGTGTCAGGAAGACAGCAGCGAGTCATGGTACGTGGCGAGGTGTCAGAGAGGGCGCCGGTGACGAGTGGGGTTCCACAGGGGTCAGTCCTAGGACTGGTGCTGTTTCTGGTATTTGTGAACGACATGACGGAAGGAATAGACTCCGAAGTGTTCCTGTTTGCATATGATGTGAAGTTGATGAGAAGAATTCAATCGGACGAGGACCAGGCAGAACTACAAAGGGATCTGGACAGGCTTGCAGCCTGGTCAAGAAATTAGCTCCTGGAGTTCAACCCCACCAAGTGCAAAGTCATGAAGATTGGGGAAGGGCAAAGAAGACCGCAGACGGAGTACAGTCTAGGGGGACAGAGACTACAAACCTCAATCAAGGAAAAATATCTTGGGGTGAGTATAACACCAGGCACATCTCCTGAGGCGCACATCAACCAAATAACTGCTGCAGCATATGGGCGTCTAGCAAACCTAAGAACAGCATTCCGTCATCTTAATAAGGAATCGTTCAGGACCCTGTACACTGTGTACATTTTCCCATATTGGAGTATGCAGCACCAGTTTGGAACCCACACTTAGCCAAGCACGTAAAGAAGCTAGAGAAAGTGTATGTCCTACGAGAGGTTAAGGGAAATCGACCTGACGACACTGGAGGACAGGAGAGAAAGGGATGACATGATAACGACATATAAAATACTAAGAGGAATTGACAAGGTGGACAGAGACAGAATGTTCCAGAGATGGGACACAACAACAAGGGGACACAGTTGGAAGTTGAAGACTCAGATGAATCACAGGGATGTTAGGAAGTATTTCTTCAGTCACAGAGTGGTCAGGAAGTGGAATAGCTTGGGAAGCGATGTAGTGGAGGCAGGATCCATTCATAGCTTTAATAAGAGGTATGATAAAGCTCATGGTGAGGGGAGAGTGACCCAGTAGAGGCCAGTGAAGAGGCGGGGCCAGGAGCTATGAATCGAACACACACACACACATATATTTATATATATATATATATAAATTCACATAATTTGTAAGGTGGTAAGCAAATAACTCACCTGCTCCCAATTTATCGTTAACTTCATTCTCTTCTTTCTGAAAGAAATAATATTTATATTAAATTTATTACCATCTTTAATTAAAAAAATGAATTTATCCTTTAAAGAATGCTTCCCACCATCATTCTTATGTTTAAATTATCTTCTTTCTACCATACACTGACATGGTTTGTATTGTTTAGTGCGTACGAAATACTTATTTGACTTGTATAGTGTTCCATCTACCATATTTTGACTTGGTTTTTCCATTATATTGACGTTATTTGTTTCATATGCTGACATTATCTGAATTGTCTGGGTGTGTACCCTATACTGATATTTGTTTTATCTGGCGTCTACCTTATATTGACATGGTTTGTAAAATATGAGATAATCAGTCTCACAGCCTTTGTATTGATAAAGCCTCTGGATGGCTAAACGTCTACAATAAAGATTCCCCAGATGTTGCACATGTGTCTAATTCTCATCTTGTCGATACTGTAGACCATTCATGTAAAACATAATAGTTTGTGTTGTCTGGCATGTACCAACACCACCAGTGTTTGTTTATCTTGGCGTCTTCTATACACTGACTTTGCTTATTCAATTTGATAAGTATGAAACCTACACTGATATGGTCATACTACCGAACCCTGCGATGTCACAAACAACAGGTTCCTACTTACTGCTAGGTGAACAGGGGCAGTAGGTGTAAGGAAATATAGTCTGTAGTCTACCATACACAGATATGGCTTTAATAATCTGGCATCTTCAATACACTGACATGGTTTGCGTAGTTTGGCGTCTGCCATACGCTGACATGGTTCACATTGCCTGACGACTACATACGCTACAGTTGTCTGATGTCTGGCGCCTTCCATACAATGATATATGTATATTCTTGCGTCTACCATACACTGGCATGATTTATATTGTCTCTTGTCTACCATACATAACCACTGTTTGTGTGGTCAAGCACCTACTAAAATTGTACAGTCTGGAATGTACATTGCACTTTGTATAAGTTTGTATAATCTAATATCTATCATATTGTATATTACAATGATTTCCAAAGACCAAAGACTGACGTCTACCACAGTTTGTATAGTCTATCCTGTTTCGTAGACCAACATGGTGTGTATAATTATACATCAGCCATTCAGCAAAATATTCTCGTATCAACAATATTCTGTAAAGCTACTGTTATAAAGTCAAGGAGAGAAACTTTTCAAAAAGTGCGATACAGAACCCTACAATAATGTTACTATTATCGAGATCACAATAACGTTTCTGCACATGCACTACCATCCAGAAGACAAGAGACTTTTCTTCTTGTTTTCTGGTAGGATGTCAGACACAAGTGTATGTGAGATCATGGAAAATACTCATATCATATGAACATATAATGTGATATCTGCAAGATGCATAAAGTTGCTCTTAGTAGTTTTACAATAGATTCTATTCGAATAAATAATATAAGTGTGGAGAAGCAAACTGCTCTTTAATTTCTCTCTCAACCTGAAGTATACACAGGCAAAAACAATAAAAGAATTCCACTTCTGCTAAATACTATTTTCAATTTATATCATCGTGATGCAACTCAAGTGTCACGCTGATCTCTCTTTCACTGACAGGTCAGATGTATTCAACTCATCACAAGAGAGGGAAAATATTATTCCAATAGTCAAAAACTTTGTGTGGTGAAGAAAAGATTCAATGTTCGTCTGTTGTGTTGTGTATATATGTAAAAAAAAAACTTATACTCCTGTAATATTGGAGAGGCCTCCAAGATCTGTTCTATTATTAATTATAAAGTTTTATGGCTCAGTGGGTGATGACTTTTTCCCACCGTTAATTACGTATAAATTCATTTTTTAATATCTTTGTATCTGAAATAACTTCTGTTGCTTTATAAAATATCTTCATCTAATTATTTGAAATTTATTTCCTCATATTCTCTACATAAATATATTTTTGGAGAAACTATGAATAGGCGCAGGATATTACGTCAAAGTATCTGTTATATTTTGTTCACATTAACCAAGTTATTATTCTTGTTTCTTGGGAAAGACAAGTAGCACAGACCTTCTAGGACCAGACCATCTAGGACAAAACCTTCTAGGACCAGACCATCTAGGACAAGACCTTCTAGGACCAGGCCTTCTAGGACCAGGACTTCTAGGACCAGACCTTCTAGGACCAGACCTTCTAGGACCAGACCTTCTAGGACCAGGACTTCTAGGACCAGACCTTCTAGGACCAGATCTTCTAGGACCAAACCTTCTAGGACCAGACCTTCTAGGACCAGGCATTCTAGGACCAGGACTTCTAGGACCAGACCTTCTAGGACCAGAACTTCTAGGACCAGACTTTCTAGGACCAGATCTTCAAGGACAAGGAATTCTAGGACAAGACCTTCTAGGACCAGACCTTCTAAGACCAGGCCTTCTAGGACCAGACCTTCTAGGACCAGATCTTCTAGGACCAAGCCTTCTAGGACCAGACCTTCTAGGACCAGGAATTCTAGGACCAGAACTTCCAGGACCAGACCTTCCAGGACCAGACCTTCTAGGACCAGGCCTTCTAGGACCAGACCTTCTAGGACCAGATCTTCTAGGACCAGAACATCTAGAACCAGACCTTCTAGGACCAGTCCTTCTTCGACCAGGACTTCTAGGACCAGATCTTCTAGGACCAGATCTTCCAGGACCAAACCTTCTAAGACCAGACCTTCTAGGACCAGGCATTCTAGGACCAGACCTTCTAGGACCATATCTTCTAGGACCAGGACTTGTAGGACCAGACCTTCTAGAACTAGGCCTTCTAGGACAAGGTCTTCTAGGACCAGACCTTCTAGGACCAGACCTTCTAGGACCAGATCTTCTAGGACCAGGCTTTCTAGGACCAGGCCTTCTAGGACAAGACCTTCTAGGACCAGACCTTCTAGGGCCAGGCCTTCTAAAACCAGACCTTCTAGGACCAGACCTTCTAGGACGAGACCTTCTAGGACCAGATCTTCTAGGACCAGATTTTCTATGACCAGGCCTTCTAGGAAAAGGCCTTCTAGGACCAGACCTTCTAGGAACAGACCTTCTAGGACCAGACCTTCTAGGACCAGACCTTCTAGGACCAGGCCTTCTAGGACCAGACCTTCTAGGACCAGACCTTCTAGGGCCAGGCCTTCTAAAACCAGACCTTCTAGGACCAGACCTTCTAGGACCAGACCTTCTAGGACCAGACCTAGGACCAGATCTTCTATGACCAGGCCTTCTAGGACCAGACCTTCAAGGATCAGACCTTTTAGGCTTAGACCTTCTAAGACCAGAACTTCTAGGACCAGACCTTCCAAGACCAGACCTTCTAGGACCAGACCTTCTAGGACCAGAACTTCTAGGACCAGACCTTCTAGGACCAGACTTTCTAGGTCCAGGCCTTCTAGGACAAGACCTTCTAGGACCAGACCTTCTATGACCAGACCTTCTTGGACCAGACCTTCTAGGACCAGTCTTTCTAGGACCACACCTTCTAGGACCAGACCTTCTAGGACCAGACCTTTTAAACCCAGACCTACTAGGACCAGGGCTTCTAGGACCAGACCTTCTAGGGCCAGACCTTCTAGGGCCAGGCCTTCTAGGACCAGATCTTCAATGACCAGGCCTTCTAGGGCCTGACCTTCTGGGAACAGACCTTCTAGGACCAGACCTTCTAGGCTTAGACCTTCTAAGACCAGACCTTCTAGGACCAGACCTTCTAGGACCAGACCTTCTAGGATCAGACCTTCTAGGACCAGACCTTCTAGGACCAGACCTTCTAGGACCAGACCAAGGCTATACTGAAAAGGAATGTCAACTAACAACTGTCGAAATTAAGGATTCTTACTTATGATCTACATGCCAAAGGTAAGAATAGTAAAGCAAAAGACTCTCTCTAGTATCATTCCCTCCAGCAACTCCCGGCATGAAATAGTACGAAAAAAATATGCCAAATTCCTGTGAAAATTGGCATCGAATTTAGAGGAGAGATGGAGGTGGATGGAAGGCAGAGGAATCAACTAACTTTATATATAAATACTGTAATTACTATAACTACTCATGTTTTTCCACCGCTAACTGTAGAGTAATATTTCTAATTATCAGCATTTCTGCTTCTGGATTCTGTAGTACAAGTGGGAGTCCACCAAGGTTGTGTCTACTATACCCACCACTGCTGTATTTACATCAGTCACTAACATTATTATTGACTTGTATGGCTCAGTGTTAAATGTTCTTCCTGATATGGTTACTAAATCAAGAAACTTGCAATCCCATTCAATGATAACTGGGACAAATTCTATGGGAAACGTGATATGTATGCAAGGGATGGGGTTCATCTCTCTGGGGCTGGAGTGGTTGCATTAGCCGATTCGATTGAGGGGGTCATTGATGCCTTGTCTAGGACTTTAAACAGATAGATTATAAAGGTATGGGTGTTTGTGGGAAACAATCAGGCTGCATTATTAGGGCTGGAAACATCAGATATTACCAGGATACCTCAAGGATATGTTTAAAAGCCAATATTCAAAATAAAGTTGCTAGTAAAGGCAAAGCAATTGTTCAACAAACAAAGAGAGATAGTAGAGGACAACGAGTGACTAGCTCCCTTAAGGTTTACTATACAAATAGTAGGAGTCTAAGAAATAAGATAGATGAGCTAAGATTACTTGCAAGTGCAGGTAATATAGATATTATTGCTATAACAGAGACCTGGTTCAACTTAAAAGATAGAGAAATGCCTTCTGAATGCAACATACAGGAATATAAACTATTCCACACTGATAGGGTCAACAGGAAGGGTGGTGGAATGGCGATGTTTGTCAGAGATAATTTAAATTGTTGTGTTAGACAAGATATAAGATTAAAAACATCGGACACAGAATCTGTTTAGCTACAGTTTTTCGAAGGTCGTGAAAAATTAATTTTGGGTGTGATTTACAGGCCCCCAAGCCTGGATAGGGAGTGCGGTAGGCTGCTGTGGGACGAAATTCATAAGGCGTCTAGATATTAAAATTTTGTGTTAATGGGAGATTTTAACTTTAAACAAATTGATTGGAACAATGTGACAGGGAATTTTGAGTTTAGTGACTTCCTTGATACGGTTCAGGATTGCTTTTTAAAACAGTTTGTGACAGAACCAACTAGAGGACACAACCTGCTTGACTTTGTTCTTGCCAACAAAGATTCACTAATTAATAATCTTAAGGTTAATGAAGAGCTTGGGGAAAGCGATCACAAATCCCTTAGTTTCAATATATCATGGAATTACCCAGATAACTGCAATCAAGTCTTTGTCCCAGACTTCACTTGGCCGACTTCATGGGGCTGAGAAATTACCTGGGTGGGCTAAACTGGGATGACCTGACTATGGGTCAGGTAGGTGGTGTTGGTTGCCAATATGACTTTTTCAGAGCATAGTGCTAGCTGCCCAGACAACTTTTGTTCCGAGTAGGGAAATTAGATCTAACAAAAATGATCCCAAATGGACGAACAATAGATTAAAACATCTCATTGGTCAAAAGAGAGGCACATATAGGCGTATCGAAAGAGGGGATGGGCAGTTAAGAAATCAATATATTCAATTAAAGAAAGAAATAAAAACAGGAATAAGAAAAGCAAAAAGGGATTATGAGGCTAAAGTCGCAAGGGATTCGAAGACTAACCCAAAAGGGTTCTTTCAGGTATACATAAGTAAGAATAGGGACATGATAGGCCCACTTAAGAGTAACTCAGGTCACATCACTGACAGTGATAATGAAATGTGTGAACTTTTCAACACTTACTTCCTCTCAGTTTTTACTCAGGAAGATACTAGCGAAATTCAAGAAATAATAAATTATGCACGATTGGGGTAACTAATGACATGGCTCTCAGACATATAGAGAAATTAAAACCTAACAAATCTCTAGGCCCTGATGAACTGTTTGCAAGGGTTTTAAAGGAATGTAAAGAAGAACTTAGCATACCTTTGGCTAATCTTTTCAATATATCACTACAAACTGGCATAGTGCCAGACAAGTGGAAAATGGCAAATGTAATACCTATTTACAAGGCAGGTGACAGGTCCTTAGCTTCGAACTATATACCAATAACCCTTACCTCCACAATGCCATCTCTCTCAGTTTATCCCACTACCTATCAACATGAGAGGAATCCTTACATCGAAGATTAAACTTTAGCACAGAATTTCGGTGACCTTGACTTTTTTTCATGAAGTTTAATTTTTTTCCTCTGTTTTTTTTTCCAGTCATTAAAGTCATTCTTGCTGAAAAACCTGTCACATCCGCTGGACATCAGAGTACAATAAAAACAATAAACAACACCATTTGATGCCCTGTAGAGCAGCCACTTTCTCAAATACTTCTCACCATTGTCGTGAAAAGAGTAAAACATGGAATTCTTGAAATGACGACAATGCCTGTCCAGCTTGCCCTGACCTGACTGATAATAACGTTGAGATTCGGGAGTCATTCTGGGTATGAGTCGGAATCATGTTTGTTTTGACATGGTGGCAGTTGACCATAAGGACACATGCTTTTCTCTGACAGGAAACCACATGGCTGGGTCTGAATCACATGGTGGCACTTCACTGCCCATGGCTACACAAGTATCTGTAGAATGTGGTTATGGTGATTCATAAGAACATAAGAATGAAGGAACACTGCAGCAGGCCTACTGGCCCATGGGAGGAAGGTCCAAGTCTCCAACCGGCTTAAGGCAATGCCCCGACCCAGCCAGGTCAGGTTACATTCACTTAAGGAAGGAGCACTGCATCTGACCTAGTAGCACAAGTTAGTCAGGTCCAACTCACACCCACTCATGTATTTATCTAACCTATTTTTAAAACTACACAAAGTCCCAGCCCATATGACGGTACTCGGGAGTTTGTTCCACTCATCCACAACTCTATTACCAAACCAGTGCTTTCCTATATCCTATATCTATTGAAGTCTTTGGACTAAATCTTATACTTTGCCCTTAAGCTGTGACCGTAAATACTGTAATTTGACTGCATCTGACAAATCGTTTCTGTCGTCTATTTGGAAATAAGAAAAAGGCTCAATACCTTGACTGGGACAATACACAAATAGCCCACACATAGGAAAGGGGAGCTTAATGGTCCAAGTCGGATTGAAACGTCGTCTTAAGCTCCCCTGTCCTATGTGCTGGTGTGTATTGTCTATCTGGACTTTAAACTGATCAAAAAACGCAATGTATTCTATCAAGGTGCAATCAAACGCTGGTAAATTTATCTGAGGCAATGTGGGCAACATATAGACTGGATTGTGGCTGCTTGTACTCCCACCAGTATTAATCACCGTACCTGGCGTATTAGTCTTTAATATTTTTATTTTATCATTTTACTCATCCATCTCCTCATGACACTCCTCATCCTCTTTGGAGAATTCGTCCTAAGCTCGAGACTCATTGAGCTCATTATTCTCAATAGGTAGTTGCTCATATGCCAAAAATGCTTGCTCACATGCTTCCCATTTTCCACCTAAATGCTTCAGACAGTCTTGTAAATCGTTGCCATCTACATTACAGCGTTGATTAACCCTCTGCACTTATTATGTGCTCTGTTCAAATGCCCTTTATACGCAGCTACTGACAGTTATAACTTCGCTAACACTACAACAGACTCTGCTCAATTGTCTCCCGCCACTGTCCTGTTTTTAGAGTGCGGCACTAATTCTTACTTTAATCAACCCCCCCCCCTCTACACGATATAAAATTAGGTAAGGACAGTCGAGTCTCGAAGCTCTTCGACCAGCTACATTCATCGTTGTTAAGACAGCTTAACCTAACACAAGTCACATTCCCGCATTTGTACAACAATGAAGTTTACCCAGTACAAAAATGCAGTCTTAGCAAGATTAAATGTCATTGGGTCAGCACAATAAATCAGCAATTTCACTTATGAAACAGCAAATACCTAAATGTTGATGTATTTACATATCTAATTTTCCCTACTCATTTCTATCTAATGTAGATATATGAAAGCCTAATACGACATATTTTAATTCTCTTATTAGTTCTAAAGCTTTAAATCTACCTAAAACCTGTAATCTATCAAATTAGTGTAAACATATCAATAATAATGTGCCGACTCATGATACTTGCTTTGTTGGAGTTTCATTGACAGTGTGTTATGTTATTGTATAGAAAAAATTAGCTAGGATGGTAGTAGGATGGACATTTTTTGTTTATGTGCTTTTGACACGGGTTCTTATTATAGGATATATTGACAGATGTGTTTATTCCTGTTCTGTTTGCTTGTTTTTGTTTATATGAGCCTGATTTATTTTTTGGGCATTTATTGGATTGTTATGTATATATGTGTTTTTAAATAAAATAAAAAAAAATAAAAAAAACTTGCTTTGTTGGCGTGGTTAGCTAAAACATCTATGATTTTATTTAAACTGGTCCCAGTGGGATTTATTTGAGCTTAATAAATTCCCACAGTGCCCTTGTCACAGAGCTACCCTTGTCATAGGGCTACCCTTGTCACAGAGCTACCCTTGTCATAGGGCTACCCTTGTCACAGAGCTACCCTTGTCATAGGGCTACCCTTGTCACAGAGCTACCCTTGTCATAGGGCTGGAAACTGTACTCCACCTGACATGAAGATGATTCACCATACCATTGTCATAATTATCATTTGTACACTGACCCTCCTTCAGGAGCCAGTGACGAGTCATAATCTGGCAATATCCGTGTCAGGATTTTGTTACAGGCGAATATATTACTATTATTCTTATCATTTAACAGGCTTGTGGGCAGCCAACCTGTGGGTCCAACCATTGTCTTTCCATGGTAAACCTATCTTCCTCCCCTGCCTTCCCCATCCCAACTCTCACGTCTCGGTGGTCTGTACATAGGAATCTCAGATCTGTTTATAAATCGATTTTTTTATTTTTTCACAACCATAACTTGTATCTGGATAGTAACCATGGCAACTAAGAGATATGTGAGCGATGCTGGAAGTGGCAAGGAAATATTTTAGCATTCAAGTCGCGGGTTATGAAAAAGTCTCGAGATATTAGACAGCAAGAGCCGTCGTTCAGTTAAAAGGAATGAGGTAAATATTCAGGTTTGTGTAATGAATAAACCAAGATTCCACTCCTTAAAAGAATGACACAGGTCATAATAGCTAAATAAAAAAGAAAACTTATTGAACGATTAGACTGAACAAAAATAAAGAAAAGTTCACTACTATATTTCATGAAAATAAGGGAAAAAGCCTTGAAGTATACTAGAAAACAGTGTATGATGAGTAAGGAAGGCGTGTGTGTGTGTGTTTAGCACCGGATGGTTCCACAAGTTCAAGTTACATAATAGGTTACATAATATTAAGTTTTCTCGTGAAAGTAATTATAATGATCACACAGCAAGTAATTTCCCTGCTGAATTGCAGAAAATTATTTCTGAGAATCCGTAACTTGGAAATACGATACTCTGTTGCCTAAATCACATTACTCACTCTGTTCCACCTTCTGATTTCCTCACCTAATTTAAGGTATTCGTGCTTGGGGATCTTCTACACCATGTAACTTAATTAAAGTCCATTTTTACCCAACAGAAATCAGCTGTTAGAATAATCACCCAATAGGTTCCAGGCAACACACACCCCAATTAATCATAAGTCTCAACTTACTCAACATAAAACTTATATAAACACACTTACTACTGAGAACTTTATGTACACAAGACCTGCCTTGTATGGGCCAGTAGGCCTTCTGCAGTGTTCCTCCATTCTTATGTTCATAAGACACTCAGAACGAACCTCAACCCAGCGTTCCAACTCTTCCTGGAGAGATGTAACACACACAGACAATACAAGAAATAAGAATATCTCTGATATATCGCTGCTTGATTCAACCTATACAGGAACTCCAAGCAAATTAAGGGGTCTTAAAATTTGGAATTTCCGTCCAGAAGATGCCATAAAGTTTTCCCTCAGTCACCAGCTTCAAAAACATAGTCAAAAAACACCTCCTAAAGCTGACTTAAACCCTGCTTGGACAAATTATTTTTAAGCCTGATGTATCAACACTAACAGCGTTTATCCAGATCGTATTAGGATTCATACTAATGTCCACACTAACACTAATCTGTTTCAACTCATGTATTAATCAAATATTTCTTCTGCCTTGATTTCTGTAGTATAGTGTTGGCTGTTGCTATCATGGCTGCTTCCAGACATCTACATCTGCGCGAATAGTTTTCACAATTATTTAACTTTAGTGAATGTTATGTGCACTCCTGCTACTCTGCTGAACCCAGGCACTAATTTGATTGTCTCATCTGTAGACTTTTTGTTCTCGAAATTGCGTTCAGATGTTCTTGATGTTTTTATTAACGAACTTTTTGTTGCAACCTCTTCGGGGCATAATTTATAGACCAGTCTAATTGGTAGTATTGTCTGTGTGCTTGTTAATATTTTACTCTAAGTCTGATGAAGGTCGAGGCATTAGTGGTTTTCTTTTGTCCATCTGTGTTTACCAATGATATATTAGAACTCACGTTGCTCACTGGTAAAACTATATACTAGGAGTGCAATTCTGTTTGTGTTGCTGTTGCTGATGTGTGTGGCACTCTTCCCTCCCACCACACTATATCAACAATTGCATCCTCAACAAAAGCAATAAACGCAACAGAATCGCTCGCCAAAAACATCGTTCTTTTTACCAGAGTAATGTAACTTTTAATGTATCAATGATAATGACAGAAGGACACATGAAAATAGCCACAAAACCTCTGCCTCCATTATAAAGTTCATTGAAGCTAATAATTCCCGAAAACGAGAAGAGAATAAACGAATTTAGAGAAAAATCTAGTGATTCTTCCCAGAGCTGTTTGAGTATCTTTTTTTTTTCCTGACACCCCTCTGTGTGTGTGTGTGTACTCACCTATTAGTACTCACTTATTTGTGGTTCCAGGGGTCGATTCATAGCTCCTGGCCCCGCCTCTTCACTGATTGCTACTGGGTCCTCACACTCTCTGCTCCATGAGCTTTATCAAACCCCGTCTTAAAACTATGTATGGTTCCTGCCTCCACTCCGTCACTTTCAAGGATATTCCACTTCCTGACAACTCTATGACTGAAGATATACTTCCTAACGTCCTATTGACTCATAGGAGTCTTCAACTTCCAATTGTGACTCCTTGTTTCTGTGTCCCATCTCTGGAACATCCTGTCTTTGTCGAATTGTCAATTCCTCGCAGTATTTTATATGTCGTTATCATGTTTCCCATGACCCTTCTGTCCTCCAGTGTCGTCAGGCCGATTTCCCTTTACCTCTCTTTATAGAACAATTCCCTTAGCTCTGGGAATAGTCTCGTTGCAAACCTTTGCACTTTCCCTAATTCCTTGACGTGCTTCACCAGGTGTGGATTCCAAACTGGTGCTGCATACTCCAATATGGGCCTGACGTATATGGTGTACAGTGTCTTGAACGATTCCTTACTGAGGTATCGGAATGCTATTCTCAGGTTTGCCAGGCGCCCATATGCTGCAGCAGTTATCTGGTTGATGTGTGCTTCCGGAGACGTGCTCGGTATTATACTCACCCCAAGATCTTTCTCCTTGAGTGAGGTTTAGAGTCTTTGGCCAATTATCCTATACTCTGTCTGCGGTCTCCTTTGCCCTTCTCCGATCTTCATGACTTTGCATTTGGTGGGGTTAAATTCGAGTAGCCAGTTGCTGGACCACGTGATTTAATTCTCCTCATTAACTTCACATCATCTGCGAACAGGAACACTTCTGAGTCTATCCCTTCCATCATGTCATTCACATATATAAAAAATAGCACTGATCCTGGGACCCCGCTCGTCACAGGCGCCCTTTGTTTGTAATACCTCATCACGTACCATGACTCGTTGTTGATTCCCTGTCAGGTATTCTCTGATCCATTGCGGTGCCCTTCCTGTTATACGTGTCTGATCCTGTAGCTTCTGGACTAATTTATTGTGAGGAACTGTGTCGAAGGCCTTCTTGCAGTCAAATAAAATGCAATCAACCCACCCCTCTCGCTCGTGTCTTACTTCTGTTACCTTGTCATAAAACTCCAAAAGGTTTGTGACACAGGATTTGTCTTCCATGAATCCGTGCTTCTTGCTGTTTATGATCTTGTTCCGTTCCAGGTGCTCCACCACTCTCCTCCTGATAATCTTCTCCATGACTTTGCATACTATACATGTCAGTGACACTGGTCTATAGTTTAGTACCTCGTTTCTGTCTCCTTTCTAAAAAATGGGGACTACATTTGCCATCTTCCAAACCTTAGGTAGTTGCCCAGTTTCAAGGGATGAGTTGAAAATTGTGGTTAGTGGCACACACACAGCATCTCTGCTCCCCCTCTAAGGACCCACGGAGAGAAGTTCGGTCCCACCACCTTTGAAGTATCAAGGTCACTTAGCAGCTTCTTCATCTCCTCCTCAGTTGTGTGTATTTCATCCAACACTTGTTGGTATGTCCCTTGTTGGTGCCCCCTCTGTTCTGTCTTCCCAGAGTCCTTTCTGTCTCCACTGTAAATACTTCTTTAAATCTCTTGTTGAGCTCCTCACACACCTCTTGATCGTTTCTTGTGAGCTCCCCACCTTCTTTCCTCAGCCTGATCACCTGGTCTTTGACTGTTGTCTTCCTCCTAATGTGGCTATACACAGTTTTGGGTCAGACTTGACTTTCGATGCTGTGTCGTTTTCGTACTGTCGCTGGGCCTCCTTCCTTATCTGTGCATACTTGTTTCTGGCTCTTCGACTAATCTCCTTATTTTCCTGGGTCCTTTACCTTCTGTACTTTTTCCATTCTCTAGTGCATTTAGTTTTTGCCTCCCTACACCTTCGGGTAAACCAAGGGCTCGTTTTGGTTTTCCCATTATTTCTGTTGCCCTTGGAAACAAACCTTTCCTCTGCCTGCTTGCATTTTGTTGTTACATATTCCATCATTTCGTTTACTGACTTTCCTACCAATTATGTCCCACTGAACCTCCTGCAGGAAGTTCCTCATACCTGTGTAGTCCCCCCTTTTATAGTTTGGCTTTTCCCATCAATTCCCGTTACCCTCTCCACTTGTAACACTGCTATGTATTCAATGCTCAGAACCACGTGATCACTAGCACCACGGGACCTCTCATAAGTGATGTTTTCAATGTCCGATCAGCTGAGGGTGAAGACGAGGTCCAGTCTTGCTGGTTCATCTTCCCCTCTCTCTCTGGTAGTGTCCATAACATGTTGGTGCATGAGGTTTTCCAGTACCACATCCATCATCTTGGCTCTCCATGTTTCGGGACCCCCATGTGGCTCCAGGTTTTCCCAGTCGATCTCCCTGTGGTTGAAATCGCCCATATCCAGTAACTTTGCTCTGCTCGAGTGAGCTCCTCTTGCCACCTCAGCTAGTGTGTCCACCATTGCTCTGTTGCTCTCTTCATATTCCTCTCTTGGCCTCCTGCAGTTCTGTGGTGGGTTATACATCACTGCAATGACTACCTTATGTTCCCCAGACTGAATTGAACCTACTATGTAATCCCTTTCTCCAATCTTGTCCATTCCTTCCATTTCCTCAAATCCCCATCGGTTTTTAATGAGCAGTGCAACCCCTTCTCCCCCTCCGCTTCTTCTATCTTTCCTCAGGATCTGATATCCCAGTTGGAAGATTGTGTCTGTTACTGTCTCAATGAGTTTCGTTTCTGTGACTGCTATGATGTCTGGGGACATCTCATTGATTCTTTCATGCCACTCCTCACATTTATTCGTAATTCAATCCGCGTTTGTGTACCAAACCAGTCTTTGGAGAATATTGGGTTTGGGGAGTGGGAGCCCTGGCATGGGCCTATGGGAGGTTATGGTGGGGTGGGGTTTGTGATGAGGGGGTGGGGCAGAGTGCCCATAGGGGGTTGCTGTGGTGGGGGGGTTGTGATGTGGGGGGTGGGGACAGAGGAACATTGTGTGGATTTTGGTTTAGATTGTTCATTTGCATTGGGGTTGTCGTAGCTGGATTCCTTCTGTGGGTGTTTCTGGAGGAGGGTGTGTTTGCTCTTCCACCTGGGTCTGGGTTCTCCTGCTTAACTCCATCATTGGCTCTTGTTCCTCCTTTCGTCTTTGTACCTTCTCTTTCAGTATCATCCTTTCTTCTTGTGTTCTGTCTTGATCGAGATATAGAAGTTCCTGATGTCATAACTATGCTGTCCTCTGGTTCTTCTAGCTGTTTCGGGTTTTTTAATTACTCTTCTAAGCACTGTATTTTAGCTCCTGCTGCTATGGTTTGTAGCTCCCATTTCCTGCATTTTCTTGCCAAGCTCTTCTAGCTTCCTTCCCTACTCTTCCTCCCTTTTTGTGATCTCTGCCTCCCAATCTTCCCTCCCAGGTACATCCACCAGACCCCTGGTTCTCTGTCCTGCTCTTTGGTAACCCATTTTTTTTACCACAGAAAGAAGAGCTTATGTATTTTCATGAGTGAGTGCGTGTGTGTGTGTGAAGGAGGGTGTTTGTTGTAGGGAGGAAGAGAGGAGGATATAGAGTGGGAGGGATGGACAGTGGCAGAGGGGGAGAGAGATTAGGAGGTACAAGGGAACACAAGGAGAGAGGGGGAAAGGAATTGATGGATAAGCAAGGGGGGAGAGGAGGGGGGAGAAAGAGGGGGAGGAGGAGAAGAAAGATGAAGAGGGAGTGAAAGAGGAGAGAGTGTATGTGTGTACTCACCTAATTGTGGTTGCAAGGGTCGATACTCAGCTCCTGGCCCTGCCTCTGTGTCTGTATGTGTGTGTGTACGTGTTTGTGAGTGTGCATATATGTGTATGTGTGTGTGCATGTGTGTGTGTGTATGTGTGCATGTGTGTGAGCATGGAGGTGGGAGGGGGGAGACAGTGGTAGAGGGGGAGACAGTGCCAAATGGGGAGAGAGACGGGGGAAGGACAGAGGGGTGCGTGTGTGTGTGTTAGTTAGTTACCATTTTGTCCTAGGCACATGTCGATTAGACACTAGGCCTGCTGTATGTGTGTGTGTGTGTGTGTGTGTGTGTGTGTGTAAGGAAACATTTCAAAATGTTTCCGCCCCGCCGGGAATTGAACCCCGGCCCTCCGTGCGTGAAGGGCCTGGGTTTAATTCCCAGCGTGTTAGTTACCATTTTGTCCTAGGCACATGTCGATTTGACACTAGGCCTGTTGTATGTATGTGTGTGAGTGTGTGTGTGTGTGTGTAAGGAAACACTTCGAAATGTTTCCGCCCCGTCGGGATAGAACCCGGGCCCTCCGTGCGTGAAGCAAGAGCTTTACCACTAGGCCACCGGGTGTGTGTGTGTGTGTGTGTGTGTGTGTGTGTGTGTGTGTGTGTGTGTGTGTGTGTGTGTGTGTGTGTGTGTGTGTGTGTGTGTGTGTGTGGAGGTGGAAGGGGGGAGACAGCGGCAGAGGGGGAGAGAGATGAGGGAAGGACATGGGGTGCAGGAGACAGGGGGAAAGAAAGTGATGGAAAGGCTAATGGGGAGAGGGGGAGGGAGAAGATGGGGGAGAGGGAGAAGACGGGGGAGAGGGAGAAGGAGGAAAAGGAAGGTGAATGGAAGATGAAGAGGAAGAGAGAGGGAGATAGATAGCTAGATACATAGAGAGAGAGAGAGAGAAGACTAAAGAGGAGAGATAAGCTAGAGAAAGGGAATAGGGGGAGGGAGAGGGAGAGAGGGGATTGGGAGAGAGGGAAAATGGGGAGGGAGAGAGGGAGAGGCAGAAGAGGAGGGGGAGGAACAGGAGCAGGAGGAAGAGGAAGAGGAGGAAGAAGATGAAGAGGAGGAAGAGGAGGAGGAGAAGGGGGAGGTGGAGGATGGAGAGGAGTAGGAGGTGCAAGAGGGATAGGAGGAGTAGAGGGAAGGAAGAAGACAGTCAGAGAGAGGGTGAGATATATGTGTGTACTCACTTATTTGTGGTTGCAGGGGTCGTGACTCAGCTCCTGGGCAATGTGTGTGTGAGTGTGTGCGTGTGTGTGTCTGTGTGTGTATGTGTGTGTGTGTGAGCACACGCGTGTGTATTCTCACCTATTTGTACTCAACTATTTGTTGTTGCAGGGGTCGAGTAATAGCTCCTGGCCCTGCCTCTTCACTGATTGCTACTAGGTCCTCTCTCTCCCTGCTCCATGAGCTTTATCAAACCTCGTCTTAAAACTATGTATGGTTCCTGCCTCCACTACGTCTCTTTCTAGGCTATTCCACTTCCTGACAACTCTATGACTGAAGAAATACTTCCTAAAATCCCTTTGACTCATAGGAGTCTTCAACTTCCAATTGTGACCCCTTGTTTATGTGTCCCCTCTCTGGAACATCTTGTCTCTGTCCACCTTATCTATTCCTCGCAGTATTTTATATGTCGTTATCATGTCTCCCCTAACCCTCCTGTCCTCTATGTCGTCAGGCCGATTTCCCTTAACCTTTCTTCGTAGAACAATCCCCTTAGCTCTGGGACTAGTCTTGTTGCAAACCTTTGCACTTTCTCTAATTTCTTGACGTGCTTGACCAGGTGTGGGTTCCAAACTGGTGCTGCATACTCCAGTATGGGCCTGACGTATATGGTGTACAGAGTCTTGAATAATTCCTTAGTGAGGTATTGGAACTCTATTCTTAGGTTTGCCAGCCGCCCGTATGCTGCAGCAGTTATCTGATTGATGTGTGCCTCAGGAGATGTGCTCGGTATTGTACTAACCCCAAGATCTTTTTCCTTGAGTGAGGTTTGCAGTCTTTGGCCACCTAGACTATACTCTGTCTGCGGTCTTCTTTGCCCTTCCCCGATCTTCATGACTTTACATTTGGCAGGGTTAAATTCAAGGAGCCAGTTACTGGACCAGGCTTGTAGCCTGTCCAGGTCTCTTTGTAGTCCTGCCTGATCCTCGACTGATTTAATTCTTCTCATTAACTTCACATCATCTGCAAACAGGGACACTTCTGAGTCTATCCCTTCCATTATGTCTTTCACATATACCAAAAACAGTACAGGTCCTAGGACGGACCCTTGTGGAACCCCACTCGTCACAGGTGCCCACTATGACACCTCGTCACGTACCATGACTCGTTGTTGCCTCCCTGTCAGATATTCTCTGATCCATTGCAGTGCCTTTCCTGTTACGTGTGCCTGATCCTCTAGCTTTTGCATTAACCTCTTGTGAGGAACTGTGTCGAACGCCTTCTTGCAGACCAAGAAAATGCAGTCTATCCACCCCTCTCTCTCGTGTCTTACTTATGTTACCTTGTCATAAAACTCCAGTAGGTTTGTGACACAGGATTTTCCTTCCCTGAAACCGTGCTGGTTGTCGTTTATAAGCTTGTGTCTTTCTAGGTGCTCCACCACTCTCCTCCTGATGATATCCATGACTTTGCATACTATACACGTCAGTGACACAGGTCTGTAGTTTAATGCCTCGTGTCTGTCTCCTTTCTTAAAAATTGGGACTACATTTGCCATCTTCCACGCCTCAGGTAGTTGCCCAGTTTCAATGGATGTGTTGAAGATTTTTGTTAGTGGCACACACAACATCTCTGCTACCTCTCTGAGGACCCACGGAGAAATGTTGTCCGGTCCCACCGCTTTTGAGGTATCGAGTTCACATAGCAGCTTCTTCACCTCCTCCTTGGTTGTGTGTATTTCATCCAGCACTTGTTGGTATACCTCCCTATTCTGAATTCCTGGAGTCCTTCCTGTCTCCTCTGTAAATACTTCTTTAAATCTCATGTTGAGCTCCTCACATACCTCTTGGTCGTTTCTTGTGAACTCCCCACCTTCCTTCCTCAGCCTGATTACCTGGTCCTTGACTGTTGTTTTCCTCCTGATGTGGCTATACAAAAGCTTTGGGTCAGACTTGACTTTTGATGCTATATCATTTTCATATTGTCGCTGAGCCTCCCTTCTTACCTGTGCATACTCTTCGGCTAATCTCTTTATTTTCCTGGGTCCTTTGTCTTCTGTACTTTTTCCATTCTCTATTACACTTAGTTTTTGCCTCCGTACACCTCTGGGTGAACCAAGGACTCGTTCTGGTCTTCCCATTACTTCTGTTTCCCTTGGGGACAAACCTCTCCTCTGCCTCTTTGCATTTGGTTGTCACATATTCCATCATTTCTTTTACTGGTTTTCCTGCCAATTCTCTCTCCCACTGTGCGTGTGCGTGTTTGTGTGCGTGCTGTTTGTACCTCACCATCACTTAGTGAAGCAAGTGTTCGTACCTCACCTTCACTTAGTGAAGCAAGTGTTCGTACCTCACCTTCACTTAGTGAAGCAGGTGTTCATACCTCACCTTCACTTAGTGAAGCAGGTGTTCGTACCTCACCTTCACTTAGTGAAGCAGGTGTTCGTACTTCACCTTCACTTAGTGAAGCAAGTGTTTGTACATCACCTTCACTTAGTGAAGCAGGTGTTCGTACCTCACCTTCACTTAGTGAAGCAGGTGTTCGTACCTCACCTTCACTTAGTGAAGCAGGTGTTCGTACTTCACCTTCACTTAGTGAAGCAGGTGTTCGTACATCACCTTCACTTAGTGAAGCAGGTGTTCGTACCTCACCTTCACTTAGTGAAGCAGGTGTTCGTACATCACCTTCACTTAGTGAAGCAGGTGTTCGTACTTCACCTTCACTTAGTGAAGCAGGTGTTTGTACCTCACCTTCACTTAGTGAAGCAGGTGTTCGTACCTCACCTTCACTTAGTGAAGCAGGTGTTCGTACCTCACCTTCACTTAGTGAAGCAGGTGTTTGTACCTCACCTTCACTTAGTGAAGCAGGTGTTTGTACCTCACCTTCACTTAGTGAAGCAGGTGTTCGTACTTCACCTTCACTTAGTGAAGCAGGTGTTTGTACCTCACCTTCACTTAGTGAAGCAGGTGTTCGTACCTCACCTTCACTTAGTGAAGCAGGTGTTTGTACCTCACCTTCACTTAGTGAAGCAGGTGTTTGTACCTCACCTTCACTTAGTGAAGCAGGTGTTCGTACCTCACATTCACTTAGTAGTGGTAGTAGTAGTAGTGATAGTAATATTAGTAGTGGTACTTGTAGTAGTGGTAGAAGTAGTAGTAGTAGTGGTAGTAGTAGTAGTGGTAGTAGTAGTAGTGGTAGTAGTAGTAGTGGTAGTAGTAGTAGTGATAGTAATATTAGTAGTGGTACTTGTAGTAGTGGTAGAGTAGTAGTAGTAGTGGTAGTAGTAGTAGTGGTAGTAGTAGTAGTGGTAGTAGTAGTAGTGGTAATAGTAGTAGTGGTAATAGTAGTAGTGATAGTAGAGGTAGCTCTTGGTTCCTGTGTGATGGCGGAGTTCAGTGTTATGAGAACTCTGGCTAACACTTGAGAGATGACTAAGCTGCCTTTACCACCACAAGTGTCCTCTTACCTAACATGTTATAAAATGCATCAGCTATTAAATATTGATTAGGTTCAGAAATGTGTTAGAGGAAAGTGCTGAACTCGTAGGTGTCTGGGGTAGCGGCTGGAAAATGGGAGGCTTTCAGATTCGATCCAAGAGAAGGAAGGAATAAATTCAGTACCTTGAATCAAGAGCCCTTCACCGGAATCCAGGCACCCTCCTTCAGGGCGCATACTCCAATTATTTAACGCAAAAATAAAATATATACAGTTTCGAGATTAAAATTGGCAGAATGTCAGACACACAATAATCTGGCAATAATAACCTCCTAAGTAAGATACATTGGTGCTGAAAATTTGAAGACAGTCTAAACAGGTTCTCTAAAGTTATCTCTTAGAAACCTGTCTTGGGATGGTCTATTTATTAAGATTGAGCAGAGGTCAATGGAGCTTCTTAATTGTTCCACAAAACTTAACCTAGAAATAGTTTATTGGTTCGCCTCTGGGAAAATTCACTTACTGATATTGATTTTCTCTTGCGAGGTTGACGTCCAACACAACTCACTGGGATAACGTCCAACACAACTCACTGGGATAACGTCCAACACAAGTCACTGGGATAACGTCCAACACAACTCACTGGGATAAAGTGCCCAACACAGCTCACTGGAATAACGTCCAACACAACTCACTGGGATAACGTCCAACACAACTCACTGGGATAACGTCCAACACAACTCACTGGGATAACGTCCAACACAACTCACTGGGATAACGTCCAACACAACTCACTGGGATAACGTGCCCAACACAACTCACTGGGATAACGTGCCCAACACAACTCACTGGGATAACGTGCCCAACACAACTCACTGGGATAACGTCCAACTCAACTCACTGGGATAACGTCCAACACAACTCACTGGGATAACGTCCAACACAACTCACTAGGATAACGTCCAACACAACTCACTGGGATAACGTCCAACACAACTCACTGGGATAACGTGCCCAACACAACTCACTGAGATAACGTCCAACACAACTCACTGGGATAACGTCTAACGCAACTCACTGGGATAGCGTCCAACACAACTCACTGGGATAACGTCCAATACAACTCACTGGGATAACGTCCAACACAACTCACTGGGATAACGTCCAACACAACTCACTTTGATAACGTGCCCAACACAGCTCACTGGGATAGCGTCCAACACAACTCACTGGGATAACGTCAAACACAACTCACTGGGATAACGTCCAAAACAACTCACTGGGATAACGTCCAACACAACTCACTGGGATAACGTGCCCAACACAACTCACTGGGATAACGTCAAACACAACTCACTGGGATAACGTCCAAAACAACTCACTGGGATAACGTCCAACACAATTCACTGGGATAACGTCCAACACAACTCACTGGGATAACGTCCAATACAACTCACTGGGATAACGTCCAACACTACTCACTGGGATAACGTGCCCAACACAACTCACTGGGATAACGTCCAACACCACTCACTGGGATAACATCCAACACAACTCACAGGGATAACGTCCAACACAACTCACTGGGATAACGTCTAACACAACTCACTGGGATAACGTGCCCAACACAGCTCACTGGGATAACGTCCAACACAACTCACTGGGATAACGTCCAACACAACTCACTGGGATAACGTCCAACACAACTCACAGGGATAACGTCCAACACAACTCACTGGGATAACGTCTAACACAACTCACTGGGATAACGTCCAACACAACTCACTGGGATAAAGTGCCCAACATAACTCACTGGGATAACGTCCAACACAACTCACTGGGATAACGTCCAACACAACTCACTGGGATAACGTCCAACACAACTCACTGGGATAACGTCCAATACAACTCACTGGGATAACGTCCAACACAACTCACTGGGATAAAGTGCCCAACACAGCTCACTGGGATAACGTCCAACACAACTCACTGGGATAACGTCCAACACAACTCACTGGGATAACGTCCAACACAACTCACTGGGATAACGTCCAACACAACTCATGGGGATAACGTCCAACACAACTCACTGGGATAACGTCCAACACAACTCACAGGGATAACGTCCAACACAACTCACTGGGATAACGTCCAACACAACTCACAGGGATAACGTCCAACACAACTCACTGGGATAACGTCTAACACAACTCACTGGGATAACGTGCCCAACACAGCTCACTGGGATAACGTCCAACACAACTCACTGGGATAACGTCCAACACAACTCACTGGGATAACGTCCAACACAACTCGCAGGGATAACGTCCAACACAACTCACTGGGATAATTTCCAACACAACTCACTGGGATATCGTCCAACACAACTCACTGGGATAAAGTGCCCAACACAACTCACTGGGATAACGTCCAACACAACTCACTGGGATAACGTCCAACACAACTCACTGGGATAACGTCCAACACAACTCACTGGGATAACGTCCAATACAACTCACTGGGATAACGTCCAACACAACTCACTGGGATAAAGTGCCCAACACAGCTCACTGGGATAACGTCCAACACAACTCACTGGGATAACGTCCAACACAACTCACTGGGATAACGTCCAACACAACTCACTGGGATAACGTCCAACACAACTCACTGGGATAACGTGCCCAAAATACCAAATACCCTAGCTAAGCTACAGCAGCGCCCTCTAGCTAAAAATAGTGGCTGGTGCTCATAAAATTCTAATGCAGTAAATTATAAAAACATGTATACATATGTGGGTGTGTAAGTATACCTGTATGCATGTATAATTTTTCATATGTACACATGTGTGTGTACATATGTGTGTGCGCATGTATGCACATATATACACTTTTGTATATATGCATGTGCAGTTGAATACTTATTCACATGTACATTAGTACTCACCTAATTATATTCACCTAATTATGGTTTTAGGATTTGAGTCTCAGCTCTTGTGGTTGCTGTCTAGATAGTTCCACTTCCTGACCACTCAAAGGCTAAAGAAAAATTTCCTAACATCCCTGTGTCTTAACAGACTTTTAACTTCCAGCTGTGACCTCGTGTACCTGAGACTCTACTCTCAAACACTCTCATTGCCCATTCTGTCAATTCCTCCAGTGGCATACCTATGGTATGGCAGGTATGGCCAGTGCCCTGGGCGCTACTTGAGGAGGAGGGGCGCCATTTGAGGTGAAGGGGCGCTACTTGAGGAGGAGGGGTGCCACTTGAGGAGGAGGGGTGCCACTTGAGGAGGAGGGGCGCCACTTGAGGGAAAGGGGCGCTACTTGAGGGGGAGGGGTGTTACTTGAGGGGGAGGGGCGCCACTTGAGGGGGAGGGGAGCCATTTGAGGAGGAGGGGAGCCATTTGAGGAGGAGGGGCGCCACTTGAGGAGGAGGGGCGCCACTTGAAGGGGAGGGGAGCCACTTCAGGAGGAGGGGAGCCATTTGAGGAGGAGGGGCGCCACTTGAGGAGGAGGGGCGCCACTTGAAGGGGAGGGGAGCCACTTGAGGGGAAGGGGTGCCACTTGAAGGGGAGGGGAGCCACTTGAGGGGAAGGGGTGCCACTTTAGGGGAGGGGCACCACTTGAGGGGGAGGGGCACCACTGAGCAGTTTCTATTAACCCTTTTTGTCCTGTATTATGAAAGGCATATCTGTTCTCATTTGTTGAATGTCCTTCCTAGGAAGCTAAGGAATATATCTATGAAAATAATCATAATAAATATAATTACAAAAAATATAATAGTGGGAACTCAGTGTCCCGCCAGGCTTTTCAATGGTAAAAAGTGAAGTTACAGGTGTATAAAATTTCAGTTAGAAAACGGAATTTTATTCAGTTATATATTATTTTTTTTACTATTTTCATTCAGTTAGATATAAAAGGAAAATATTTTCTTAATTAGTCTTTGAATATAAGACAAACTGAAGATAATTTCCCAATGTATAAGTTTCATTTCATGATTAAACATAAAAAAAAAATATTTTCCTCTTTGAAGTTTTAATAATATGAAATTTCAATAATCAGTGAAGTTCCTAAAGCAAATCAATTTCTATTATAAACATTAACTTCTGTACTTTACTTGCTATTGCAAGAAGTATTAAAATATTATAGAAAATAAAGTTATCATTCTTTTATACTTAGTTTTAGCAGAACAGCAACATTGATGTGATACTCATGGAGGCAACTTTTTGTTGCAGCAGCAGACTGATATTGGTCGTGATTCTAACCCTTTCTTGGAGCATACCTCACACCTTCCTTTCTTGGAGCATACCTCACACCTTCCTTTCTTGGAGCATACCTCACACCTTCCTTTCTTGGAGCATACCTCACACCTTCCTTTCTTGGAGCATACCTCACACCTTCCTTTCTTGGAGCATACCTCACACCTTCCTTTCTTGGAGCATACCTCACACCTTCCTTTCTTGGAGCATACCTCACACCTTCCTTTCTTGGAGCATACCTCACACCTTCCTTTCTTGGAGCATACCTCACATCTTCCTTTCTTGGAGCATACCTCACATCTTCCTTTCTTGGAGCATACCTCACACCTTCCTTTCTTGGAGCATACCTCACATCTTCCTTTCTTGGAGCATACCTCACACCTTCCTTTCTTGGAGCATACCTCACACCTTCCTTTCTTGGAGCATACCTCACACCTTCCTTTCTTGGAGCATACCTCACATCTTCCTTTCTTGGAGCATACCTCACATCTTCCTTTCTTGGAGCATACCTCACATCTTCCTTTCTTGGAGCATACCTCACACCTTCCTTTCTTGGAGCATACCTCACACCTTCCTTTCTTGGAGCATACCTCACACCTTCCTTTCTTGGAGCATACCTCACACCTTCCTTTCTTGGAGCATACCTCACATCTTCCTTTCTTGGAGCATACCTCACATCTTCCTTTCTTGGAGCATACCTCACATCTTCCTTTCTTGGAGCATACCTCACACCTTCCTTTCTTGGAGCATACCTCACACCTTCCTTTCTTGGAGCATACCTCACACCTTCCTTTCTTGGAGCATACCTCACACCTTCCTTTCTTGGAGCATACCTCACACCTTCCTTTCTTGGAGCATACCTCACACCTTCCTTTCTTGGAGCATACCTCACACCTTCCTTTCTTGGAGCATACCTCACACCTTCCTTTCTTGGAGCATACCTCACGCCTTCCTTTCTTGGAGCATACCTCACACCTTCCTTTCTTGGAGCATACCTCACACCTTCCTTTCTTGGAGCATACCTCACACCTTCCTTTCTTGTCAATAAATTTCGACCAATGGATCCCAGTGTTGCTGAGCCTAACAGAAGTAGTTACACTGTAGTCAACTTTTCTTCGCTTGGGAGGTCCTTGGGATCGACGATTTGTTTCAAATGCTACAAGTCCTTGTGCCAGTTCTCTTCGGAATTCTAACAGAGAGAGATGAATGAGTTTCATTGTACACAACATTCGCATTAACGATACTCATGTCAACAAAACCAAAACAAAAATTCTATGCCACCATTTTTTGCTCTTTCTGTTTGTACCACACAGCTGTCGTAGCATGTCATGCTGATTCACTCATCCCATGTTTTCATTGTAATCCTTTACCACTTGGGGGCGAGTGATTACTGTCTTAGTTCTATTTTTTTCTGTCCTCTTCACAGTTGTGGTTGTAACTCCATGATAGTTGGATGCTATGTGAACTGCTTTACTGTCCATCCACCTATACACAGTTATTCCATCTGGTGTGGACCTATTGTCAAAGTCTCCTCTTTTTAGCTTCTTGTCATTTTCTAAAGGAGGGAAATCCTTTCTTGTGGGCGTGATTGTGCCACAAGCTTCAACACTGACTCCTTGCAAGGTCTCTAGGAGAGGGAAAGAAGTAAAGTAGTTATCAAAAAAAACTTTGTGATTTATGCCATGGAGATAATTAGTCAATTTGAGAACTACTTCTCCGCCTAATCCTACTTCTTTCCTTATGATGGGATCTTTGTCTTCTCCTTTGCCTGTGTATATAGAAAAGTTGAAAATATATCCAGCAGTATCAGCAATACACCACAATTTGTATCCTCTCTTGATTGGCTTCATAGGATTATACTGTTCGAAAGTGTATATTTCCTTGAAGCGAATCATTGATTCATCAAAACTGAGATACTCTCCTGGAGATCTCATGTCTCGGAATTTTTTATTCAAGCTCTTAGTTTGTATAAGTTGTCTTATTTATTTGGGTCCATTTTAGTGTTATCATTCAGATGTAAGTTACTGAGAATGGTAAGAAACATATCACGTGTCATAGCTTCTTGAACACCCATATCATCTGATGTTGCTCAATAATGACGCAGGGATGGTAGTCGGTGGTAGCCCATTATGATGTTGATTCCAAGACTAACATATAGTTCATCTTTTGTTGCTGTAATTACTTTGCTTTTTTTAATACTATAAAGGTTGGTCGGGTGAACAATTGCATTGGTAATATTCTCATCAAAGAAAGAGAGAAAGGCATAAAGTGCAGATGAAGCTGTTGCTTCGTTTTTTACTTTGTCTGAAACAGTGAATTCTGAGCAGGTTCAGGTTTCTTTCTCTGTCGTCTTCTTGCATGATGTCCTTGGCCACTTGTAGATGGATGTTCCTGATCACTCGACGAAGGGAGTTCCTGATCATTTGTACTATCAGAAGGTTGCTCCTGGTCAGTAGTAATGGAGCTTCCAGTTTCATTGTTATCATGAGTATCTTTATTGCCAATATAGATGACACACTGATCTCTGACTTCACACTCACATGAGGAACCTTGAGTCTGAGATAATGGATCAGATGCTACTTGGGCAGAAAGGGGCGGGTCATCTTCAAAGTCACTACGTCACGTTCTGCTTCAGTGTCAGTGTTATAATCTGAAGGTATTTCTTCCAAAATCTTAAGAACACTTTCTTCATCTAAACCTCATCTGTGTGAAGACATCTGAAATAGAGCATCTTCAGTGCCCATAATTTGGTATATCATCTGCAATATTCTATAACAATAAAGCCAGAATTTCATTTTGTAACTCAACTACTGGTCGTACATAAGTGTTATTTATTCATGATATGCCGCTATGACTACTGGATGACTAACTATAACATTAGCCTGTCTTTTTTTTTGTCCTTTGAAACTGCATGACTGCCATAAGCAAAATTTATTTTTGCCCAAAAAAAGAATCGATTTCTATAATACAAGAACGGCACGCCGTTTTCTGTATATAAATGAAAGAATAACTAGTATAAATTGCTTTCTCAATGAGAGTAAAATATGAGAAATGTATACCAATCATATAACTTACGTTGACTGATTATATCCCAAATATAACTATGGTAGTAAGAGTTCAATGTTGGGTCATGTTCTGGCACTCTTGTTGTTCATATTGTGTAAAAGAAATAATGAAATGGGTTTAAAAATCCCAAACTGATAAATTTTCCCATGTATTTCAGTTCTACAAGCATACCTGCTGGGAACTGGGATACCCATTCATTATTATTCATTATTACAGAGAAGTTTCAAATATATGCTCAGTATTATAATTTATAATGTGTTCTATATATATTCAACACACTATTGTCAAAGTACCACAATATAACTCACCATAGAATAAAAGAATGAGGACTTGAAAAGGAGGAGAATTGTGGCCATGAGGACATCACAAGAAATTTCAGCTGTTTGTTGCTGTGTGAGGCAGAGAGCTGCCAAAGTTGCCAGATTTACAATCAAGTAGGTTGTTAGAAGGAGAGTGAAGGTCCCTCCAGGTTTCTATGGCCTCCAACTGTTACCAGTACATTGCAGTGGCTATAGAAAGAAGCTGGGAACCTGAAATCTCGACAAGCCATCCTCGGAGAGTGAAAAAAAAAAAATTTCTTCAGATGTATGATGAGTCTCTCTACAGACGTATTATCGTGGCTGAGAAGTACTAGAATGGCTAGATTGTTAAACCATTTCCTTATTTCAGAACATTGTGTAAGAAGACCATGAAGCATTTCTTCACGAAGAAGAAGGAAAGTGGAGGTGAAGGATGGAAGACACGAAAGTTGGAGGCGGAGGAAACCAAGAAGCCGAGTAAGTTCTTCATGCCCTCCTTGAAAAGTCTGGAACAACTCCATGGAACGTGTTCCATGGAGTCTCCTGCATCTGCTACAAGTTTGTTAGAATCCGAAGGTGGATCAAGTACAAATGCATCACAACCCGAGGAGGAAGTCAAGTCAGATAAATTTGAGTATGATGAGATTAAAAGTGAGGCTGCCAGAGAGAACATGGACAGGACAGGAGGGAAGATGATGGTGTTATTAGTTTGATATCTTTATTATGCACCCCATACCCATCCTGTGGGCGGTAGTCAAAAGATTACAGAGGTACATAATGGGTCCAGGGACTGGACCTCAAAGTTTGATAGCTGAGCAAGTTACAAAGGTAATGAACTCAGATGGTCACAATCATGACAAGTTACAAAGGTATTTGCAGATTACAGAGGTATATATAGGGTCCAGAGACTGGGCCCCAAAGTTTTGATAGCTGAACAAGGTACAATGGTAATTAATTCACTAGTTACAAGGTAATGAATCATGTAAGTAAATTTACTTACGTCTGTACATGGTTGCACTCATGAACAAATTATAAAGCAATGAGCAATCTATTAGTCTACACCCAGCCACAACTGTAATGAGTTATTGGTGCAAATTTTAATTGTTGGGTCACACACATATACATATACACATACACACGCATACATGTATATACATACACACATACACATACACACATGTACATATACACACACACACACACACACGTGTCAATGCTTTATTTACAGGGAGCAAAGTCAGGGTATTTTTCCAGAATGGTCTGTAATATACCACTGTGGATAAAATACTTTGACATATCTTGAACATTTCTGAATGAGTAGTCTCTGAATTCATTAATTTTATCGCACTCCAGTACATAATGACGCAGGGTGTGACAATAATCCAACTGGCAAAGTTTACATCTTGTTTGGTCTACATCTGGTGGTGGTGATTTAACCTGCCAAAGATACTTGTAACCCAGCCGGAGGCAGGCGGTAGTGACATCCAAGAGTCTGCTTATTTTGTTGGATGCACCATAGACATGTGGCTCCTCCTGCATGATAGAATGATGATAGATGGACTGACTGGTGTCAAACTCCCTGAGTCTTAAGTCAATAAAATTCAGTTGAAGTTCTTTTCGTATTATTGTTCTCAAACTGCTAACTGACAAGCCAAGATTGTAATCTATCCCTCTTTGAAAGCATAAAACTTAGCCAATTTATCAGTTCTATCATGCATCTGAAGACCAATGTGAGATGGAATCCACAGCATGTGCACTCTGACTCTACTATCCAGAATCCTACCATACCTGTGCCTGGCTTCTGACACGAGCATGCTACAAGTTATACTTGATGAGTTGAGAGCATTTATGGATGACAGAGAATCAGTTACAATTAGAGAGTTAACCTTAGATACATGGACGCATTTGAGTGCAAGGAGTATGGCAAACAGTTCTGTCTGAAGGGTAGAGGCCCAGTTATTGATGCGTGCTCCAATTTCTTTAAGAGAGCCATAACTCTGTATGACAACAGCAGCACTACCAGCTGCACCAGTGGATTGGTGAACAGAACCATCAACGTAAATAATTTGTGAGAGAGTGTGCTGTTTGGCTAAATTATCAATACAGTTTAAGGCATCATGTTTGGCTTCAAGGCGAAGCTTTGGTTGTGATTTAAGAAGTAGTTTGGGGAAATGGAGGGATGGTAGTTTGGAATGGGGTAATATTCCATGGAGCGGAGAAGTGCCGCTGTTGCCTTACTTGCCACAGATCATGTATCTGATTCATGCGGAGGTCGGTTCCAGTTTTTCGATCCATCTGGAGGGATGTTCACCAGTGCTGAGGAAAGTTTGGAGGGCTTCTGTGCATGGGTTTGAATGGGCTTGCCTGAGCATATTAACCCCAATTAGGATATTTCTTTCAGTAACACGATCTCTGATGCTTGGAATATCAAGTTCTTTCTGCATATTTAAAATTTTGGCAGTACGAGGGCATCCTAAAATGATCCTCATTGCTTCGTTCTGCAGTTTTCCAACCCTCCAAGCTTCCAGTCAGACACAAGAGCAAGTAGTGGGGCAGCATAATCAACTAATGATCTAATATAAGCAAGATACATCATTTTCACAATTTTAACATTAGCACCATACCTGGGGTGAAACCCTGCCACAACTCTAAGTGCTCTCAGCCTTTCTTTGTATTGACGACAAAGTCTCGTTACAACAGGTCCAAGTAGTGGGACCTCAAAGCCTAGATACCTGTATCTGTTTACATATTCTAAAAGAGACCCATCATGCAACTGGATCTGGCGAACTGTGCCTCTCTGTCGAGGAGGACGCCTATTGAGTATCTTTGTTTTATCAGTAGAGATTATCAACCCCAGGTCCTGACACGAGGCTAGTACATGGTTAAGGATGTTTGGGTGTTGGAGAATCCGTGGTGTGAATCATTATATCATCAGCAAAACTGATCATATAATGATGGGCGGCTAGGCATAGCATTAAGTAAGGCATTAATTAGAATATTGAATAGATGGGACTGAGCACACCTCCTGGGTTCCTAATTCAAAGTCTTTAGTTATACTTCTATGCCCCTGGAACAACACAGAAGACTTTCTGTTGGACAGGTCTTCTGTGTTGTTCCAGGGGCATAGAAGTATAACTAAAGACTTTGAATTAGGAACCCCACAGGGAGGTGTGCTCAGTCCCACTCTATTCAATATTCTAATTAATGCCTTACTTAATGCTATGCCTAGCCAGCCCCATCATTATATGATCAGTTTTGCTGATGATATAATGATTCACACCACCGGATTCTCCAACACCCAAAACATCCTTAACCATGTAATAGCCTCGTGTCAGGACCTGGGGTTGATAATCTCTACTGATAAAACAAAGATACTCAATAGGCGTCCTCCTCGACAGAGAGGCACGGTGATGTTGAATTGATTGAAGAGATTTTACCTGACGAGATTTTACCTGACGACACTGAACATAGTGAACTAGGTGGTGTTAAAGAGCCTCGAACTGTTATACCTGTTATACTGCCATTGGACTTTTGAGGTTCTACAAGGATACTGGAAAAACAATTTTGCCCTCACGGGTTGAGAACAGAAATAATAAAGCTGGGTTCTAAGTATTTCCTCAACAGTGAGGGACCTTTCCTACCATAAACAACTGTTCAATGGACAAAACTTAATTCAAGAGGAAATTGGGAAATGGTCGTGGTGAGGAAGTGACTCGCTCATGGCTGGTCTATTTTCCTTCTAAAAAGTCTGCAGTTTCCTACTCCTAATTGGAGCAGGAAAGTGTATTCAACCAGTGGAAAGCCCCTGAAAGGATTAGTGTTCGTGAAAATGTCAAGAATATCGGGAGTTCTTCACACAGTGGAAAGAAATGGAAAGAAATTTAGTTTAAAATGAGGAGTTATTGACGCAGAACGTCACTCACAGATTGAGAAGGTAAAACAGAAGTAGCGTGATATCCTGACGAGAATCCTTCCTTGCGACTCAGAACCTAGCTGACTCAGAACCTAGCTGACTCAAAACCTAGCTGACTCAGAACCTAGCTGACTCAGAACCTAGCTGACTCAGAACCTAGCTGACTCAGAACCTAGCTGACTCAGAACCTATCTGTGCAAGGCCTCAGGGAGTCACTTCAGCAGGCACTGGACAGGCAGCTAAGCAGAAGTATTTATATCGTTCAGTAGGAAAATAAAATTAATATAATATGCCTTACATGCATATCAATAGCTTGATCAGTGAATATTTATTATAAGTTTAAAAAGTGTTTGGAAAAGAAAATCACCAACCTTTCACCTCAAAATATAAACTTGGAGAGCACAACCACCTTGTATGACTGCTGGAACAATAATGAAGGTCAGTGAGACTGTGAGGGTGGTAAGAAACACACTGCTGCAAGCCTGTTGCAATCTGTTGTCACACGTAGGTCTATATTGAAAAGTAGACCTAACAAACAATTTTAACCAATGATCAGTGACCTAAAATTAGGTGGAAATTGCCGTGTATAAGGTCGGGAATGCCCCTGACATATGCCTTGTATAAGGTCGGGAATGCCCCTGACATATGCCTTGTATAAGGTCGTGAATGCGCCTGACATATATCGTGTATAAGGTCGTGAAAGCCTCCTTGTTGAGGTTCCTGGAAACTACACTTAAATTTACCAGTCTCTGTTTTGCTGCATTTGTTATTCGGTTGATGTGTGAAATGCTCATCACTATGTTCACCCCGATGTTTTTTATCAGGGAGGTTTGCAACCTTTGTTTCCGGAGCCTCTACACTGTTTCTGGACATCTTTGTCATTCTCCGATTTTCATAACTTTGCATTTGCTTGGGTTACACTCCTATAACCACTTATCATACCACTTATTCAGCTTGCCCACATCCATTTGTAGTCTTTCATGGTCTACTCCTGTTTGTTTTTGTATTCTCCTCATTAGTTTTTCCATCATTTGCGAACAGGGATACTTCTGATTCAATTTTGTAAGTAGACAAATGGATCACAGAACCGACAAGTCAACTTGTCGGTTCTCTGAACCATATATTTACATTCTTGTGAGCACAGCAACATCTTGGGATCTTGAAACGGAATTCTTCACTTGCCTAATCTACAGGCATGACTTATGTACTTCCACATGTGGATTTCTCCACTGTGATATCACCTACGACTGCTTCACCTCACCTGTCTACAGTATAAAAGCCACTTCTTCGAACATATGCTGTAGGTTCCTTGCCGGGTCACCATTTGGAGAAGACCCGGGCCGGATGTACCGGCGAACATACAACAACAACATATGCTGTATTCTTTTCAGGATTGATTGACTGATTACATCAACTCCAGGCCGAAGGACTAATTACCTCAAACTCCTTCTGATCATCATTCTTCTTCGTATAGCGCTGATGAAGCCACTACGTGGAGAAACGTTTCCTCAGTAAAGATACCCAAGCGTTGCATATGTGTCTAATTAATCGATTTTGTCTGTAATGTCGTTTATATACATAAGAAACAGTACTGGTTCAAGTCTTGACCCTTGTGGAACCCCACGCGTCACACTCCCTCATTCCGACACCTCTTTCCTGACAGTAACCCATTGCCCCCTTTCCGATAAGCATTTATTGATTCACTGTAGTGCTTTCCTTGTAATACATTTATGTTCCTCTAGCTTTTGCCCTAGTCTCTTGAGGGGTACCATATAGAGCACCTCCTTGCAGTTCAAAAATATATAATGAAGCCATTCCTTTCCAGCTGATCCACTACTCTTCTAATAATTTTCCCCATAACATTATATACTATGCATGTTAAGGGAAACCGACATGTAATTCAATACCACCTGTCTGACCCCTTTTTTAAATATTGGGACTATATTCTATGATTTCCAGACCTCTGGCAGCTGCACAGTTTCAACTTATTTGATGAAAATTGTTGTTTGGTTCACAGTATCTCTGCTCCCTCAAGCAGAACCCATGGAGAAATTTTGTCTGGCCTCATTGCCTTCGGGGTATCTAGCTCACCAGATATTTTCTTCACCTCTTCTCCCGTTGTTTGTATTATGTCCAGTACTCTCTTTAGCTTTTGAGTTCCTGTACCTCTGGATGAACCATGGGCTCATTCTGTTTTTGCCTGGGCCTCTTCTGGTTCTGGGTGTAAATTTCTCCTCTGCTTCCCCGGCACTTTCCAGCTACTTTCCAGCACTTGAGAAAAAATAAGTCCCACTGGGAATCTTCATTGATCTACGCAAAGCTTTTGATACAGTCGACCATGATTTACTGCTCACAAAATTAGCACACTATGGTATAAGGGGGCACCCACTCAACTACCTAAAGTCATACCTCACCAACAGAAGCCAATACGTGTACACAAATGGAGCGAACTCTTCCACACAACAAATTACAGTCGGAGTCCCTCAAGGAAGTGTCCTGGGGCCACTCCTATTCCTCATTTACATAAATGACCTACCGAATGCATCACAACTACTCAAACACATTTTATTTGCAGATGACACAACATATGTCTTCTCTCACCCAAATCCAGTTATACTGGCCAACACTGTTAATGCCGAATTACAGAAAATATCAACATGGATGACGACTAACAAGCTTACTCTCAATACTGACAAGACCTACTTCATACAGTTTGGAAGCAAAGCCACAAATGTTCCACTTAACATAACACTCAATGGTACACCCATCACAAGACTCACAGAGGGAAAATTCCTAGGAATCCACCTTGACAGTAGCCTTAAATTCCAAACACATATACAACAAATTTCCAAGAAAATCTCGAAGACAGTAGGCATATTATCAAAAATACGCTATTATGTACCTCAATCAGCTCTCCTTGCACTATATCATTCACTTATCTACCCGTATCTCACCTATGTAATCTGTGCATGGGGATCAACAACGTTAAATCACCTTAGACCACTCATAACACAACAAAAGGCCGCAGTCAGAATGATAACAAATTCCCACTCTAGACAGCATACTCCACCAATATTCAAAAGTCTCAAACTACTCACCGTTAAGAACATTCATACTTACTCTTGTGCTTACTACATATATAAAACTTTACACTCTAATATAAACCCTCTGCTCAAAACTCTCCTCACCAACTTTAATAGGACCCATGACCACAACACAAGACACAGATCACTTTTTGATATACCCCGTGTTCATATCAACCTATGTAAAAATTCTATGCACATAAAGGGCCCCAGAATCTGGAATTCATTACCAGTAAATATTAAGATAATCTTGTCTGAAAATCAATTTAAGACTCAACTCAAAAACCATCTACTCACCCAAAACTAAATGATCATACTATAAACTACTTTGAAAAATGCTCATTGTTACTTTCCTATACGATAATCTCAATTTTTAATAATATGTTACTATTATGTTACCCCCTACTCATATTATAAGTTAATGTCAAAAATGCTCAATGTTATTTTCCTTAAGATAATCTCAATTCCATATTATCATTCAAGAATCTTAACACCTGTAACAATCTAATATCTAATATCATTATATAATAATTTAAACAGTAAAATTTCATCATATTGTAATTTTGAAAATAATTTTTAACTAGAATAAACTCAATAAATTTCTCTAATATTAAGTACCTAGTTTTTAAGGACTAGAATAAGCTGCCCCTAATGCCATGGCATGTCAGTGGCTCTCCTTGCACTCAATTTACATTGTAACTTCCGATACCCATGTAATCTGCAATGAAATAAAATTTGTTTGTTGTTTTGTTTGTACATACTCCATCATTTCAGATGTCACCTTTCTTCCTAGCTCCCTTTCCCATGACACTCTGCTTAGGTATTGCCTCATGCTGTCACAGTATTCACTTGTATTCCTCATATGTTATTACTAACACAGTTGGTATTTTACAGGCCTGTAACACCTGGTCATAAAACTAGGACAGCAAAACAAACAATCAGTAGGGAAGAGTTAGGACAAGGCTATTGCAGCGGAGGTAGATTTCTTTACCCATGTATTCCTTCACTACCTATTTACAATATGTACAATATTAATATATTAAGATATAATATGTAATAATGCAACTCAAGGCATTAGTGGACATGACCAGTGTTTGTAGAAATCTTCAACCAAGCCAGGTGGGCAGGTGTGATGTCACCTTGGCTAGAGAAGCCGACTTTCACATGATTGGCAGTTTGAACCAGACAATGAGCACAGTAGTGGGGCCCCAGAACTGGTACACTCTGAATTTCCATTTCACTGGTCAAAAGGGTGTGCCAAACGTCAAATAAAATGTAATATACTCGCTACATGCCACACATGTTGAGTAGTAGTCATTATCCCAGAGTGACTGGTCCCAAAGCCGTCGGTTAGGCTTAGCTCCTGGCCCCAAAAAGGGTCCATACCAGAGCAATCGGCTGAGCCCTAGCTCTTGGTTCCAAAAAGGGTCTATTCCAGAGCGGTCGATCCCAGAATGGTCGATCCTAGAACGGTCGATCCCAGAGTGGTCGGGGTTGAGCTCTAGCTCTTGGGTCAAGACCGCCAATGCTCCAACACTATCACTGCTTTATTTCCTCAGATCAAGTTTTGGGGGTTGCAAAATTTTTCGATTTTTTCCTTTTCTTTCATTTTTTCTTTTTATGGAATAACTCGGTCTCCAAACTCCTTGGATCAAGAACAGGTATTTGATGCAGCCGGTAGTTTACTTACTAGTGTTGGAAATAAATGGTATAAAATACCGACACAATGGAAAAATAAACACATAAGCAGTATAATGTGATCCTTTATTGACAACGTTTCGCCCACGCAGTGGGCTTTATCGAGTCACAGACAGATCTACCTGAAAAATGAGCAACATAGAGATATATATAGGGTACAGTCAGGTGGAGAATGCTGGGTCAGATGGAGAAAGCTGCATGTGAATCTTAAAAGTAGTGTGAAAACATAGTGTGACTTAAAGGACCTGCAGTGTACCATTCTTGAGTTCTAGGTGGGATAGCGTTGAAGAAGTTTCTTGGCAATAGGTTCAGCTATGTTGTAGAAGCCGTTGTTCTGGTTGAAGTTGTTGGACATACAGATGAGTGATGATTCTAGGATTCTTCGGTATTGCGTGTTGTCTTCTCTGGCGATGAGTCTTGCGTTTCTGTAGTTGATTAAATGGTTGTGTAAATTTCGGTGTTGAACACAGGCATTTCTTGAGTCGTCAGATCTGCCTGCGTACTGGTGTTCTGAAATGCGTGTTTGTAGGTCTCTGGATGTTTCGCCAACGTATAATTTGCTGCAGCCATTACAAGGGATTGTGTATACCCCTGCCGTGGACTGAAGCTTTTCCTGTCTGTTACTGGTAATGTCCTTAATGGTGGTGGATGTGGAGGTGGATACTCGGAATGAGGTCTTAGAAAAAATGTTGGAAACTTGTTTGGAAATGGAGTTGGTGGGAAGGACTATGTATCTCTTCTCAGCAGTGTCTACTCTGGGTGTGTTGAAGATGTTTAATGCCCGTCGTCTGCAGTCTCTAATGAAGTGACGAGGATAGTGAAGTTTGGAAAAAACTTGTTCAATGAGGGAGCATTCTTCTTCAAGGAACTCACTGCTGCAGATTCTGAGTGCGCGCAGGAAAAAGCCTATAATTACACCACGTTTAATTTTGGTGTCGTGGTGAGAGTAGAAGTGGAGAAGATCGTGTTGATTGGTAGGTTTTCGATAGACTTTAAAACGAAGTTCATGGTCAGCTTTGCAGAGAAGAACATCAAGGAAAGGAAGAGTGTTGTCGACTTCTTCTTCTAGTGTAAACTGGATTGATGGCTCAACCTGGTTGAGTTCGTGTTGGAGAGCTTGAACGTTGAAGCGTCTGGGAGTTATGATGAGAATGTCGTCAACATAACGAAGCCAGGTGACAGAAGAGGGAATAATAGTGGAAAATCGCTCGGCTTCCAAATGTTCCATATATAGGTTCGCAAGGACGGCACTAAGTGGCGATCCCCTGGGTAGTCAAAAGTTTGCTGAAAGAGTTGGTTTTCGAAAGAGAAACATGTAAAGCCCACACATAGTTCAACAAGGTCGATGAAATCGCTGGCTGGAAGAGGAAGATCAAGCGAGTCGTCAATTTTCCTGCGCAAGAGATCGATAGCTTGTGTAGTAGGTACTTTGGTGAATAGGGATGTTACATCAAGGCTGGAGAGTTTCTTGTTTCTGATGTTGATGTTGCGAATGCGATTGAGAAGGTCACCAGAGTGTTTGAGATGTGCTGGACTGATGGTGCCCAAAAGTTTGGAGAGGTGTTTAGCGAGAATTCCTGAGATTTGGTGGGGAGCACTGCCTATTCCCGAGGATATGGGCCTCAATGGGATACCTGGTTTGTGAGTTTTTGGCAGACCGTACATTCTGGCAGGTCTGGGGTTGCTGGGAATGGTGTGTAGAAGTTTCTTTCCTAATTGACGACTCGCTTGATCTTCCTCTTCCAGCCAGCGATTTCATCGACCTTGTTGAACTATGTGTGGGCTTTACATGTTTCTCTTTCGAAAACCAACTCTTTCAGCAAACTTTTGGACTACCCATGGGATCGCCACTTAGTGCCGTCCTTGCGAACCTATATGGAACATTTGGAAGCCGAGCGATTTTCCACTATTATTCCCTCTTCTGTCACCTGGCTTCGTTATGTTGACGACATTCTCATCATAACTCCCAGACGCTTCAACGTTCAAGCTCTCCAACACGAACTCAACCAGGTTGAGCCATCAATCCAGTTTACACTAGAAGAAGAGTCGACAACACTCTTCCTTTCCTTGATGTTCTTCTCTGCAAAGCTGACCATGAACTTCGTTTTAAAGTCTATCGAAAACCTACCAATCAACACGATCTTCTCCACTTCTACTCTCACCACGACACCAAAATTAAACGTGGTGTAATTATAGGCTTTTTCCTGCGCGCACTCAGAATCTGCAGCAGTGAGTTCCTTGAAGAAGAATGCTCCCTCATTGAACAAGTTTTTCCAAACTTCACTATCCTCGTCACTTCATTAGAGACTGCAGACGACGGGCATTAAACATCTTCAACACACCCAGAGTAGACACTGCTGAGAAGAGATACATAGTCCTTCCCACCAACTCCATTTCCAAACAAGTTTCCAACATTTTTCTAAGACCTCATTCCAGTATCCACCTCCACATCCACCACCATTAAGGACATTACCAGTAACAGACAGGAAAAGCTTCAGTCCACGGCAGGGTATACACAATCCCTTGTAATGGCTGCAGCAAATTATACGTTGGCGAAACATCCAGAGACCTACAAACACGCATTTCAGAACACCAGTACGCAGGCAGATCTGACGACTCAAGAAATGCCTGTGTTCAACACCGAAATTTACACAACCATTTAATCAACTACAGAAACGCAAGACTCATCGCCAGAAGACAACACGCAATACCGAAGAATCCTAGAATCATCACTCATCTGTATATCCAACAACTTCAACCAGAACAACGGCTTCTACAACATAGCTGAACCTATTGCCAAGAAACTTCTTCAACGCTATCCCACCTAGAACTCAAGAATGGTACACTGCAGGTCCTTTAAGTCACACTATGTTTTCACACTACTTTTAAGATTCACATGCAGCTTTCTCCACCTGACCCAGCATTCTCCACCTGACTGTACCCTATATATATCTCTATGTTGCTCATTTTCCAGGTAGATCTGTCTGTGACTCGATAAAGCCCACTGCGTGGGCGAAACGTTGTCAATAAAGGATCACATTATACTGCTTATGTGTTTATTTTTCCACTTACTAGTGTTGATGCGACAGTTGTGTAGTAGGAATTAAATCAATTTGCCACTTTAGTTGTTTCGTGGTATACCTCGTTATTGATATTCATCACTATGTTAGATCTGTCTACGGATTTATGGCTATACCCCAACTGTTTTAATTATTGCGCTGCAATATCCTGTCTGTTTGCCTTAAAGCTTTTTTTAGCAACTGATCCCTGAATTTCATATTATCTAATATCTCAGTAGTCATCCAGGGTTCAGTTCTTCGTTTAATCCTAACCTCTTTAACCGGTGCAATATTATCAAGGATGGCAGTCAACATTGTTTTGAATTTTTCCCAGGAATCATTTACGTCCGTGCAACTTGTAATCACTGTCCAATCACAGCTTTGTAGCCTATTTACCAGTATTTTTTTGCTGTAGTTACTAGTTGACCTCATTTTAATTGTTCTGTGTAGGCCTATCTATTTCTTACTGATTTTCCGGGTGCAATAAATGATGAAATGATCACTAAGGCTTATGGTAATGACGCCTGACTGACTAATGTTTTCAGAGCGGTTACAATGTGGTCAAGTATGGTGACTGAGAACTGTTTCATCTGGGTTAGTGCATTAATTAGTTGAGTGTAACTATTTAAACCCAGAGTTTGCTTATACCTGTTACATAGCTCATTATTTTGTTGTTGATAATAGATATTGAAGTTTCCCAGTAAAAGTCTTGCAACTGAGCTCAATTTCGGACAAGACTCTTGAGAAGTCTTCGAAGATAGATGAATGGTTCAGAGAACCGACTAATTGATAAATTAGACACACTTGCAACACTTGGAAATCTTTAATGAGGAAACGTTTCGCCACACAGTGGCTTCATCAGTCCATACAAAGGAGAATGGTGAAGAACAGTATATAAGCCACTTCTTCGCACATATGCTGTATTCTTTTCAAGATTGATGGACTGATTACATCGACTCAAGGCTGAGGGACTGATTACCTCAAACTCCTCCTGTTCTTCACGTTTCTGCTTTGTATGGACTGATGAAGCCACTGTGTGGCGAAACGTTTCCTCAATAAAGATTCCCAAGTGTTGCATATGAGTCTAATTTATGAATTCTTCGAAGAACTGTTCATAGGTGGGGGGGTTAATTAATTCTTACTAGGATGTAAGGTGACTAATACCCAGGTACCTACTTACTGCTGAATGAACATTGCAAGCAGGTATCAAGTGACTTACATCCAAGTACCTACTTACTGCTAGGTGAAAATTGTCAGCAGTTGTAAGGTAACTTACAACCAGGTACCTACTTACTGTTAAGTAAAAGGACACAAATGCAACTAATGTGATATTTTATTGTGGCAACGTTTCGCTCTCCAGGAGCTTTGTCAAGCCGTTACAAACAATACATGGACACAGAGGGTATATATAGGCTTTGAATGAGGTGTAGTACAAGTTGAGGCAGTAGTAGTAGTTGTACATGTGGTGGAAAAGTCAGCTGGTACATGAGAAAGAAAGGTTACAAAAGCTATGGCTTGGGTAGCATAAAAAAATAGGTTGGGGAAATGTATATGGATGGATTTGAGAAGGCATGTTTCAGTGTCCCTCCTCTATTACATAAGAACATAAGAAAGAAGGAACACTACAGCAGGCCTGTTGACCCAAACTGGGCAGGTTCTTTTATGTAGTAGCAATTATGTGATGACAGGGTTTAGTGTTTTCAGGAGGAATCTAAGACTTCAGAGATGATGAAGCTGTCTTTGTTTTGTTTAATTGTGTTAGAAACAGCAATTAATGCTAATTCAAGGCATTTGCATCTGCGGAAATTAGGTTCTTTGATCAATAGTCAGGCGACCCTGAATTTCATGAGATGATTGGCGGAATTTCGGTGTTGTACGTAGGCGTTGTTCAACTTATCGTTGAGGTGTGTTTCGAGGTTTCTTGCTGTTTCACCTACATAAATCTTGTCACAGCCTCCACAGGGTATAGTGTACATCCCTGCATTGACTGGCTCATAGTGCTTGGTTTTTGTCCTGGTTAGATCTTTTATTGAAGTGCTGGAAGCGATGGCGACTCTAGTGTTAGCTTGTGCTAGTACTTTAGAAATGTTCAATGCAACCTGGCTGTTGGGAAGAATTATAACTTTGTTAGGAGTGGTGTAGCATTTGTGTTCTTTTACTTCACATATTGTCGGTAATTCTACCAATATTAATACACCTACTTACTGCTAGGTGAACATTGTCAGCAGGTGTAAGGTAACTTACATCCAGATGCTTACTAGCAGGTGAACAAGGTATCAGGAGTAAGCTCGATCGCTAGCGCACTCAGCTCACACACTGAGGTCCGGAGTTCGAATCTCCTCCGGTACGGCTGAAAAACATTAGGGACGTGTTTCCATAAGACACCTGCTGACCCTGTTCACCCATCAGTAAAATGGGTTCCTGGGTATTAGTCGACTGGTGTGGGTCGCATCCTGGGACAAAATTGACATAATTTGCCCGAAATGCTCAGCATAACAAGGGGCTTTCTATATAGTAGTATGTCACTGATGTCAGCTAGGACTGTATACCTTGTACATGTACTTGTAGTAAATAAAGATATTATTATTATTATTATTATTATTATTATTATTATTATTATTATTATTATTATTATTATTGTGGGGAATTAAGAGATTACCTGTCTGGGCTTCACCGCCACTTACAACAAATAATCTCCCGGGGAGTGGACCGACTAGTATAATTTTACCGCGGTTACCCCCGTTGAGGTGTGTGAGAAAACTTGCCCCACTCCTGGTCACATTTAAGGGGACCCTTCGATATTCTCACTCTAAATCCACATCTATCCTTGACCAGTTTATTAAGAATGAGTAACACCAATGGTTACGGTATTGTTAAATTTTGTGGACTGTATGGGTTAATGTCTGACTGATTGGGAAGAAGGAGGAAAGAGTACAACTTAATATCACTCACCCTTTATCCGTGCCATTGCTGCTCACTTGAAGATCCCGTCATTATCATTCCCACCGCAAACCCACATTATCCCAACATACCTACTGGCCAGACGGTTGCTAAGACAATAAGAGTACTTACAGTGGGGAAGAAACAACATTCTTGTCGCTATTCTTCGACGGATCTCGTGGTCCTGCTCGGTAGATTATTCTTCCGGCAAGACGATGATGTTGGTGGTTGTCTCGATGAGTCAAGAGAAGATTGATCCCTTGAACTCTCTTACGCCCACGAGACCGGGCGTTGTTTAACGTGGTTGGTCGGGGTAGTGATTCATATCCTCTCACTAAACCCCTTCAGTAGAGTTTATGCGCAACACTTTACACACTATTCACACGTCGGTTTAATGTCCCATTAATTTACTCTCGTTAGAAGTTAATCCATTAATAATTGCGTGCGATGAACGCTGATCGAAGCGACGCACATTTCCGCCATCAACACCGCCATGACGGCGTCGCTCACTGTTTAACACATTATCACTATATTATTAAAGTTTCTTGGACTTCATGTCCCACATTATGCTCAGCGAATATTCACAACATTCACTATTGTGAAGAGAGCCCATTAACCGCGATTTGGTCGTAGTAAACGCCGATTTCCATCTCCATTATATCCAGAGCCCACCCATCGTTCACCTCCATTCACCTTTATCCCACGAGCGCGACTGCCCTCGTATGGCCCAGTCCCGCGTACCCAAGCCACCGTCGCGATGGTTCTTCCCTCATATCAAGAAAAATACGAACCAACAGCCACACATTAAGAATATTCACATTAGAAAGGCTATCGAGTATAACCTTTCGGGAAAATACCCAATATTTTCCACACTGCGGCCGGGCAGAGTTCGTTGTTAGACGATTCAAATCGAGTCATTTTGTAACAGGAGTTTCCAGCCCGCCCGGGACTGAACAGCTGTCTTCCTGGTAGGCCGAACCACACTTTCTGTCTCTGGTATCCCCTGGTCTGTGTCGTCTTCAACATCACTCGTGTCACTTTCCCTTAGGGTTTCGTTCACAGTTGATAGAACTCCCTTTAATTCTAAGGGGATTAATAACAAAAAAGGCACAATACCGTGACTGGAACAATACACACAACCCGCACATAAAAGAGAGCTTACGACGACGTTTCGGTCGACTAGACCATTTACAAATCACACTAAACACAGAGACAGAGGAAGGGTATTTATAGGCAGGCAGACAGGGAGGGTACAAGAGAGTGGGAAATGTAGGAGTAGTGGTAGTAGTGGTAGTAGTAAAGGTAGTAGTAAAGGTAGTAGAGTAGACAG
>WNWK01011605.1:0-63754 GCA_009830355.1 Cherax destructor
CTGTTCCAGTTGAAGGTCTTGCAGCTCTTCAGTGGTTAGCTCTTTCCTGTGGTCCTGCACTAACTCTTCCACATCCTCACCACTCACCTCCAACCCCAGGGACTTGCCCAATGCCACAATACCTTCCACAACAGGCACAGGGTCATCAGGGTCAGCCTCAAACCCTTCAAAATCCCTCTGTTGGACACAACTTGGCCACAATGGTCTCCAAGCAGAGTTCAAAGTCCTGGAAGTCACTCCCTCCCAAGCCTTACCTATAAGGCTTATGCAGTTGTAGATATTGAAGTGATTCTTCCAGAACTCTTTTAGGGTCAAATTAGTGTCCGAGGTCACTTCAAAGCACTTTTCAAACACTGCATTGGTGTAGAGTTTTTTGAAGTTAGAAATGACCTGCTGGTCCATGGGCTGGAGAAGAGGAGTGGTGTTAGGAAGCAAGAACTTCACTTTTATAAATTTGAAGTCCCTAGACATTTGGTCTTCCAAGTCTGGAGGATGTGCAGGAGCATTGTCCAGTACCAGGAGGCACTTGAGTCCCAAATTGTTTTCCTGAAGGTATTTTTCACACTTGGGCCAAACACATCATCAACCCAATCTTTGAAAATTTGCCTAGTGACCCATGCATTATGATTTGCTTTCCACATCACACACAATCTTTTCTTGTGGGCATTGTGTTTCTTGAACACTGGGAGTTTCATCTTTTGATTATAATAATAATAATCTGGGAGTTTCAGAGTGATACACGAGTAAAGGCTTCACTTTGAAATCCCCACTATCATTGCTACACAACATGAGAGTTAGCCTGTCTTTCATAGGCTTGTGTCCTGGCAGTGTCTTTTCCTCCTGTGTGATGTAGGTCCTGTTGGGCATTTTCTTCAAAAACAGACCTGTTTTGTCACAATTAAACACTTGTTGGGGTTTCAGATTTTCACTCTTTATGTAGTCCTGAAATTCCTGCACAAACTTTTCAGCAGCATGTTTGTCTGAACTTGCAGCCTCACCATGCCTTACAACACTGTGTATGCCACTACACTTCTTAAATCTCTCAAACCAGCCTTTGCTGGCCCTAAATTCACTACCAGCAGCACTTGTTCCAGGTGTTTTCTTCACAAGATCTTCATGTAAATGCCTTGCCTTCTCACAAATAACAGACTCCACTACACTGTCTCCCACTATTTCTTTTTCCCTAATCCACAATAACAATAACTTTTCCATTTGTTCCATTATTGGTGACCTTTGTTTCGTTACAAAAACTACTCCTTTGGCAACATCAGCATCCTTGATTTGTTTTTCTTTGCCAGGATGGTTGTAATTGTTGATTTGTTTTTCCCAAACATCCTGGCAAGTTCCAGCACCCACATACCACTCTCATATTTCTCAATCACCTCTCTCTTAAATTCCATGGTGTTTCTCACTCTCTTTACCACAGGAACTTTACTAGGAACTTTCTTGGGAGCCATGGTTACTTATTTTGCAGTTGCACTGACAAAAAACAATGGAAAACAAGCGAAATATTTGGATGAATGAGCAGAAGCTTCCTCATGCACCGAGAGACACAGGCAGACTGAAGCGCAAGCGGCCCCAGCCGGTGGATGGACGCGTCCCATACAGCCGCTAACCGAAAAAACAGCCGCCAACGGGAGCCATAAAACCAGCCGCTAACCGAGTTGGACCACTAACAGGAACGGCCGCTAACCGAGGGTCCACTGTATGGCCGAAACTTGAGGTACCACTGTATTCCTGATGTTGGTGTTCAGATGAATTGCAGCCTTAATGACCCACATGCAGCTGATAAGTACATGCAGTTGATAAGTTTTAAACCCAGAAACCAGAAAACCAGCATGCAACTTAGTAATTTACTGTGCTGTTACACAAGATTCTGTCTTAGGTAAACTTAAAACAGTGGTACCCCAGATTTCATACAGCTCCTAACTCAAACAATTATGTAAGTGTATTTTTGTAAGAGCTTTTGTAAGTGTATTTTTGGGGTCTGAAATGGACTAATCTAATTTACATTCGTCCTTATAGGAACAAATTCGCTCGGTAACCGCATTTGAACAGCCTTCTTTAACGAATAATTGACGAAATCCGGGGTACCACTGTATTTATTATTTCAATACTATTTGTACGTGTATAAGGTTTTCTTAATTAGTCATGCATTTAATTTTTCTCACACAGAGTATTCAAAGATGATACCCTCTGGGAGATGAGAGACACAAGGGAAGATCATAAATATGAAGGTCGGCCTTATTATGGAATACGAGGCATCAACAAGAAATTACCAAACTCATACATTGCAGCTGGAGCTTTTCTCTTTATGATTATTGGCACCATTATCCATTTTTTCATCGCCCTGTTAGTGGAATGATGTTTTTCTATTTGATATATATTTAAAACCATAGTACCGGTACATTAATTTAATTGTATATGTGGGAATATTTTGAAAGTACATATTATACGTGTAATATGACAAGCATACCTCATTCAGCAGCCTGAACATATTACCAAATAACTTGATACTGTACTGTATTTATTAATTTTTCTTCTTATGCTCTCCATATATCTTACATCTGATGGAGTTGAGAATAACAATAACACAATACACAATAACATACAAGTTGTTCATGAAAATAATATATACATACGTACATAAGTTTTATGTCAGTTTTCTATAAGGTTGATATGGTTTAAGCATAGTTGTTTATCATTATGAATATTATATCTTAAAACTTGTTTCAGGAAATCTTCTGATTATGCCATTGAACAATTAAATCAACGTGACCAAATTGCAAGCAATTACCATAGGCTAGCAAGAGAACAAGCTCATATTAATGGAAATAAACAACAGATGCTAATGCTTAGACAAAAAACTGAAACAGGTAGGCAGCCAGAACAGTGAACAGTGACTGACAAGCCTGAAGAATACATACAGTGAAAGACATGCTTTTAAAGTACAGTAATCCCTCAAAATTTGTGACTAGAGGTCTCATGAATGTGAAATTTAAAAATAATACTAGATTCTTTGTGTATAATAAATTTTATTTCATATTTGAGTGTACCTGGTAAAGTGTATGGTAGAGTTATTATTGAAAGAATTAAGAGTAAGACAGAGAGCAGGATAGCAGATGAACACGGGGCTTTATGAAAGGTAGGGGGTGTGTAGACCAAGTGCTTACAGTGAAACATATAGGTGAACAGTATTTGGATAAGGGTAAAGAGGTTTTTGTGGCATTTATGGATTTGGAAACGTTGTATAATAGGGTGGATAGGGGGGCAATGTGGCAGATGTTGCAGGTGTATGGAATAGGAGGTAGGTTACTGAAAGCAGTGAAGAGTTTTTATGAGGATAGTGAGGCTCAGGTTAGAGTGTGTAGGAGGGAGGGGGACTATTTCCCAGTAAAAGTGGGCCTTAGACAAGGATCTGTGATGTCACCGTGGTTGTTCAATATATTTATAGATGGGGTTGTAAGAGAAGTGAATGCGAGGGTCTTGGCAAGAGGTGTGGGGTTAAAAGATAAAGAATCAAATACAAAGTGGGAGTTGTCACAGTTGCTTTTTGCTGATGACACTGTGCTTTTGGGAGATTCTGAAGAGAAGTTGCAGAGGTTGGTGGATGAATTTGGTAGGGTGTGTAAAAGAAGAAAATTGAAAGTGAATATAGGAAAGAGTAAGGTGATGAGGATAACAAAAAGATTAGGTGATGAAAGATTGGATATCAGATTGGAGGGAGAGAGTATGGAGGAGGTGAATGTATTCAGATATTTGGTAGTGGACATGTCAGCAGATGGGTCTATGAAGGATGAGGTGAATCATAGAATTGATGAGGGGAAAAGGGTGAGTGGAGCACTTCGGAGTCTGTGGAGACAAAGAACTTTGTCCATGGAAGTAAAGAGGGAAATGTATGAGAGTATAGTTATACTAACACTCTTATATGGGTGTGAAGCATGGGTGATGAATGTTGCAACGAGGAGAAGGCTGGAGGCAGTGGAGATGTCATGTCTGAGGTCAATGTGTGGTGTGAGTATAATGCAGAGAATTCGAAGTTTGGAAAATAGGAGGAGGTGCGGGATTACCAAAACTATTATCCAGAGAGCTGAGGAAGGGTTGTTGAGGTGGTTCGGACATGTAGAGAGAATGGAACGAGACAGAATGACTTCGAGAGTGTATAAATCTGTAGTGGAGGGAAGGCGGGGTAGGGGTCGGCCTAGGAAAGGTTGGAGGGAGGGGGTAAAGGAGGTTTTGTGTGCGAGGGGCTTGGACTTCCAGCAAGCATGTGTGAGCGTATTTGATAGGAGTGAATGGAGACAAATGGTTTTTAATACTTGACGTGCTGTTGGAGTGTGAGCCAAGTAACATTTATGAAGGGATTCAGGAAACCGGCAGGCCGGACTTGAGTCCTGGAGATGGGAAGCACAGTGTCTGCACTCTGAAGGAGGGGTGTTAATGTTGCAGTTTTATAATTGTAGTGTAAAGCACCCATCTGGCAAGACAGTGATGGAGTGAATGATGATGAAAGTTTTTCTTTTTCAGGCCACCCTGCCTTAGTGGGAATCGGCCGATGTGTTAATAAATAATAATTTGTGTATAATAAATTTTATTTCATATTTGAGCTCATTTTGTGTTGAAGCCATAACTCTGTAAATATTGCTCTAAATGGCTAATTTATGTTTATGAAGAATGTCCAGAAAATACCAGAGATAGCCATTCAGCACTTGTTGAAGAAAACCCTATGGTTACCATAGTTTTCAATTTAGGAGCCGTGTACTAAAGCAAAAACATGGTGACACCAAAAATCTTTTGAATTATCGAAGCTATACACAAGATGTTTTTTAGTAAAAACTAAAATCAAATCTTGCTAATTACAGAAGCTCATATTCCTTAGGCCTGCATTTACTGCAGGCCTAAGGAATGAACATGCCATTACAGAACACTTTATATTCACCAGGAGGTATGTATCTTTCAATGTATAATTACAGAGATTGATCTTTATTTTGTGGATTAAAATATTCTTGATTGAAGGTGTATAGATAACATGTTGCCTTAATTACTCTCCTGCAGGCTTTAAGCCTAAACAACCAACAAAACAAACTTTTTTTTTTCAACACATCTGTCATCCCCCAACAAGAGATCCAAAAAAGAAAGAAATACTTTCACCATTATTCACACATAATCACTGTCTTTGTAGAGGCTCCCAGATGACAGGTCAGATGTCATTCCAAACAGCCAATATCCCAAACCCCTCCTTTAAAGTGCAGGATTGTACTTCCCACCTCCAGGACTCAAGTCCGGCCAAGCTATTAGATGGGTCGTTGAAATTCCTTTTTTTTGGGCTAATACCCATTTTCCTGTATAGCTTACTAAAAATAAAAAAAAAAGAAAACCAAAACCAACTTGTCATTATAAAAATAGATCAATAGAAATATTGTGACAACTTTCACATATTTCACATGGTCATTTGTTGGGCATCATGTGCTTTTGTATACTCTTACAACTTGTTAAAAGTGCGTTGTGTGTGATATCACAGGACGTAGTCTTAGTTATTTTTAGCTTTATATTATCCTATTACAGACCTTTGAAGTGTACATAAGAAAAGACCTTTTTGTTGGTTAATAAATGAAGTATGACATACATATTTTCTTTTTTACTAAAATTATAACGGATGTACACATTAAATCAGGAATATTTGTCATGGGAAATACTAACATAGCAGGATTTGTTCCTAAAGATCACAGCAAATATTACAACAAGAATACCACTACACTAACTCTATGTGACTCTGCCATAACCCTTGTAGGTTTAGCACTTCATTTTTTATTATAATAAAATATATACTCTGCAGGGTCACCAACTGGACAAGACCCGGGCCGAGACAATACTGGCGAACCTCATCAGTCCTGTGTTAGTCAGTACTGAACATGATGTAATAGACTAAAATTAAATTGTTCTTATTCATTGTTCATAGATTTTGCTAAATTTCAACTGTTTAAAGTCCACTTCTCCAGCACTTTGTTAACATTTGTGTATGCAGTATAGAAAATTAAATTGTTTATCCTTCATGTCAATTCTTTGACTCACACACTGTCTTTGGATGTCAGAACTCCCACAATTGAGAAGTGAATAACCAAGTTTATTCGAGGACATTTATAAGAAAGTGTAATAAATAGTCAAAAGTAGTTAACTTTTAAATGCAAAAATTTCAAGAGATTGCTACATTTGTTAAATAAAATATTTATTTTTATGTCCACACTATTTTCAATAGAGGTAACAGTGTCATGTACTTGTCCATTTGTCTACACATGTATATTAGAGATGTATCGGATATCCGTATCCACGGAACATCCACACAATTTCTTACATCCGCATCCTCATTTTACTGTAAGCAGATATCCGCATATGCATCTGCATCTGCAAAATATGTAAGACATCCTCATACACATCCGCATCCTCGGATATCTAAATTTTCAAATCCGATACATCTCTATTATATATATGTTACCTCTCCTTACATGGAGGCTAAGAGTAGATCTATATTAAGAACACATTTTTAGTTAATGCTTTTCTTATTCTGAAAGTACAGTGGACCCCGGAAATCGAACATTCTTCGTTCCAGAATGCTGTTCAAGTGCTGTTACTGAACGAATTTATTCCCATAAGGAATAATGTAAATTAGGTTAGTCCATTTCAGACCCCCAAAAATACACTTACAAAAGCACTTACAAATAAACTTACATAATAGGTCGAGTTGGGAGGCTTTCGATTTCCGGGGGTCCACTGTATAACAAGTAATTAACTAATACTACTAAATAATAAGATCTGGTTAAATTCCTTAATAGTTTGAGGAGGCTAATACGGTGGACCCCCGGTGTTCGTAATTAATTCATTCCAGAATGCTGTTCAAGTGCCATTACCAAACGAATTTGTTCAAATAAAGAATAATGTAAATTAGCTTAGTCCTTTTAGACCCTCAAAAATACACTTACATAATTGTTCGAGTTTGGAGCAGTACGAACACCGGGGGTCCACTGTATTATCACTTGTGTGAAATGTAATTTCCACATATATACAGTGGACCCCGAGTTTCATAAAAACTTCACTCCTGAAGTCTGCTCAAGCGCCATTACCGAACGAATTTACTCCCTTAAGGAAAAATGTCACGTAGGTTAGTTTATTTCAGACCCCAAAAATACACTTCCACAAGCACTTACAATATTATACTTACATAATTGTACGATTTCCGGGGTTTACGAAACTCGGGGGTCCACTGTATTCTTGTTTTATATTTTTAATTTTTGGGAGGGGAGAGGGTTTATAACAAACTATATTATAGAAACTGAGAAAATAAGCAACTCTGGGAATAGTATTTTTATATTAAATTTACTGAATCAGTAGTTATGCAGTGTATAAAGATGTACACTATTGTATGACCCATACTGGTTTGGAGCTTCATTGTACATACAGTGGACCCCCGGTGTTCGTCCATTTTTCGTAACAGAATGCTGTTCAAGTGCCATTACCAATCGAATTTATTCCCTTAAGAAATAATGTAAAGTAGACTAGTCCTTTTAGACCCCCAAAACTACACTTATAGAAGCATTTAAAAAAATACACTTACATAAAAGGGAGTGTTTTGAGCAGGACGAACACCGGGGGTCCACTGTATAGCTATGATGATAATAATAATAATAATTTACTGTACAGCATAGTAATTGTCTACCTAAAATTCTTAGGCTATTCTATTTTGGTGGTAATTTTCCAGTGATGATACAATATGCCCATCTGTTATAAAAGTGAAGATAGCACGACACTGATTCAGTATATTCTGTTTATTTAGTTTCACTAGTTCTAACTGCTATATGACCTTTATGGGCTGTGTTTTGTGAATATTGTATGATAGTTTTTGATTTGCTGTGTGAGTGATAATCTTAAATATTCTTTTGAGTAAAGCCTATAATGTTCCCTTAACTTTTTCATATAGTATAGGTATGTATTTGTATATATTTTTCTTAATATACAGTGGTACCTCTACTTACTAGCAGCTCCCAACTCGAATAATTATGTAAGTGTATTTTTGTAGGTGCTTTTGTAAGTGTATTTTTCGGGCTTTGAAATGGATTAATCTAAGTTTCATTATTTCTTATGGGAAAAAATTCCTTCGGTATCGGCACTTGAATAGCCGTGTGGAATGAATTTTGCTCGTAACTCGAGGTACCACTGTATTATGGTACTGTAGTAACAATTTACAGAATCATTAGAAATTTCAGTATTTAAAAAATGTATCATTATCTAATCAGCTTTCCTGGATTGACATTTAATTTCTCAATAATTTTCCTAGAGCTGAGTTTGTCTGTATTCTTCTAGTTTTCTTTAACTAAGCTTATATTTATGCTTTTGTTAGACATACACTAGAGAATGGCAGCAATTTTATCTCCTCTTTTATAACATAGTGCAGTATATAATGATACAATAAAATATTAGTTTATTTGTTGTTGTCATTTTCCTAATCATTTAATTTTTATCATTATAAACATGTTTTTCTCCATGGGGAAGTAGAAAACAATTCCTCCTCCGTAAGCCATGCGTTTTGTAAGAGACGACTAAAATGCCAGGAGCAAGGAGCTAGTAACCCCTTCTCCTGTATACATTACTGAAGTTAAAAAGAGAAACTTTTGTTTTTCTTTTTGGGTCACCCTGCCTTGGTGGGATATGGCAAATTTGTTGAAAGTGTTATTATTGATTGGCAGTGTGTATATTAGAAATAGGAGTGCTTTTGTCTGACCCATTCCTGGGCTCTCCTCTTGAACATATTCCTGCTTCCTTTTCTTTTTACGCAAACTTTTAACACTTCTCAGTTTTCATTTTCTAGTAGTATTCAAATGGATGTTAACTCTACATGGACGAGTAGGTCATGTTAGCTTGTTTTTAGTCCATCTTCATTAGTAATGCAGAAAATGGAAGATGTTTCCTGGTGCTTTCAGTTATAGAATCCATGAAATATTACATTAAACATGATTATTAGTTGGTGTTGGCAAAACATCCATTTTGTGGGAAGGAAAAAAATAAAGACTATATTAGTATTGAGAGTATTTACTAGGTACTGTATTTAATATTGGTGAGGTCTTACATGAATGCATAGACGAAACGAGTAAAAGAGTTAGGGGTTTCAGATCTTGAAAGGGCAAGCCATATTAACCATGGATTCACAGACTCAAATAGACAAATACAGACAGCTACAGTTGCCTACATGAACATGTAGTAGTAACAGGTACATCATAAACCACACCATCTTATGTATAATTGAGCATGAGAGGCTTTAGGAGAAGCTAGGTCCTCAGATCAAATCTGGTTGCCTCCCATTTCCCAGGAGTTACATAACCACTATAAGTTTAGTGCTCTCTTAGTTCTTCGATGTTGGTGAGGGGCTCTTGATCCAAGGAAATAGATGTATTCTTCCTTTCACTTTATCAAATCTGGTTACAGTGGTACCTCTACTTACGAGCAGCTCAAAACTTGAACAATTATGTAAGTGTATTTTTGTAGGTGCTTTTGTAAGTGTATTTTTTGGGGGTCTGAAATGGATTAACCTAATTTTCATTATTTCTTATGGGAAAAAATTCCTTTGGTATCGGCACCTGAATAGCCGACTGGAATGAATTTTGCTCGTAAGTAGAGGTACCACTGTATATGTACACCTCATTTTTCCCAGGTGCTATATGATCCTTATGGGTTTAGCACTCCTCCCACGAATGTAATTATAATAATATGCTTTCTTAAATGACACTGTCCTTCAAGGGAGGATGCTGAAGAGTTCTTGGTCCTAGGAATTGGAGTTACTCTCCCTTTCCTCAGATCAAACTTGGTTATTGCCCATTCCCTAGGTGCTGTATCCCTAAAGGCTTAGTGTTTCCCCATAAATTTAATATACTTTATTATTATTATAATCACGGGGGAGCACTAAACCCATAGGGATTATACAGCGCCTGTGGGGCACAGATCGAATTCCCTAGATCAAGAGCCCCTCACCAGTGTCAAGGAACCTTCCCTGAGGAGATAACAGGGGATATAATATAATATAATAATAATACTTTAATAATTGACATCTAAGGCTCGTGTCAGGAAACACTTGTCCTGTTTCCTGACGGACACCCCTCGTCCTTCCTGCTGATAACCTCTCCCTCAGCACCTCTATTTCCTCTATATTTGGGTTGCCCTCATCCCCGTGGGTGACGGCTGCTGTGTTAAATAAAATCACAGCAGTAAACTGACATTTTTTACCTAACATTTCTCAGAATTTGCATCCTTTAGTGGGAAGTCCCTTATGTTGGTGAAGGGCTCTTGAGCCAAGAAACTGGAGGGACCCTCATTTTTTTGGGCAGGATCAAACCTGATTACCTATTATTACTCAGGCAATGTATGACCCCTACTGCTTTTACACTTTCCTTCTAATATGTCATATGTATCACCAACGATAAAAGCTTTGCTGACATCTGTACAACTGTCTTTTTTATGATACATTATCACTTTTATCAATTATAATGTTAAACACTGTCAGGTGCTAACATATGCGTGACCTAATTCATGTCCGCATAAACTTTGTGTGACTTAATTCATGTCCGCATAAACTTTGTGTGACCTAATTCATGTCCGCATAAATTTCGTGTGACCTAATTCATGTCCATATAAACTTTGTGTGACCTAATTCATGTCCATATAAACTTTGTGTGACCTAATTCATGTCTGCATAAACTTTGTGTGACCTAATTCATGTCTGCATAAATAATTCACTACGATTGTGACCAAATATAAACATGTAAATAATTCATTACCATTGTAAAGAAGAACAAGAATAAGAAGCCCTTCGTGGCGCAACGTCTCAATAAATGTCTAGAACTGAGCACAAGTATCTTTCTTTACATAACTAGCTTTTATTCTTACTATAATGTAACTCATGCAAAATAGGATAGCAGCATATTGCTGTTGTATCCAATTTTTCTAAAAAAAAAAAAAAAAAAAGCATGCGAGGGCACATCAGTGTGGAGACCCCACTAAAAGACTCGACATAGATCCAGATACCAGGTCTACAATGTAGATAATGCTATTCTGCAGACCTTGCAGGAATACATGTGCTGTCGTGGATGATGCAACTGGCACTGGTTGAGTCAACGTTTGGTCTGGTCAGTAGCTGGACGGGTGGCCACGTGGACAGATTTGCCCTTGGCTTGAATGACCTCTATAAACGTACTCACCAAGCTGTGTTTTCGGAAGGGGGGACGATCCCTAGCTCCTGGTCCCACTTCTGAAATCATAATCTATAATAATAATAATAATAATATAATAATAATAATCTATTGTTCTCAAGTCTAGTCTGGTCCCACTTCTGAAATCATAATCTCCAGTATTATTGGTTCATGGCCGTTTGGATACAATCATTAAGTAGTTTTAAGACTATTGAGTTTGCCTCAATCACTTCCACATTTAGCTCATTCCATTTATTTACCGCCCTGAGACTAAAAAAGTACTTCCTAATATCCTTGTGGTTCCCTTTATGCCTCCTCAAACTCTGTGACTCGCATTTCATAGCCTCTCCTTCACTGTCTTGTCAAATTATTTTCGTGTGATAGGTGGAGACAGCTCATCTGATCGCTTTGAAAATTTCAACACCTGTGTATTTTACTCAGTAGAAGGTTGGTGTATTTAGTGCTCCGTTGGTCTCTCATGGCTAAGTCCCCTCAGCTCCGGGACTAGTCTTGTTGCAAATCCCTGGATCTTCTCGAGTTTCCGAACATGCTTGATTAGACGAGAACACAGTACTGATGTTTCCAATGTAATACATTATTTTGCGAATATTTGTTAATATACTGGGTGTCATGTATCACCTAACAGGCTATTCTCCGTTTAGGGTCTTCTCTCCCACATTTTCCTATGTAAGGAATTTGAGCTGCCCTTCCCCTTCCTTGCATCAAGTCTGATTACCTCCTCTCCATGAAAATAATTACAATAATGTGGAAGGGGTGATGGTATTTCATTCCTTCAGGATCTTGAGGAGAGGTGAGTGTAGTTATTTTGTTCCCTCGTCAAAACTTAACAGATAATATATACCTAGCTTAAAAAAAACTATTCCAATGTAACTGCTCTGGGTAAATTGTATGTTGTTGTTGGAGAGGCAGTTAGTGAAGGAAGCAGCAACACCAGCCAGCTGGTGACCACTTCCTCTCAGTGACCTGAGAGGCAGAGGGTGATGTGAGGCAGCAGCACCAATCAGCCTGGTGACTACTGCCACTCTGACCCAACAACAATTATCTGTGGGGCAGTAATGCCTCGATCACTTAGACCGCGGTGCCCGCTGGTCGACCCAGAGATTGGGGCTATCTTAGTCTCTGAGGTGAGAGCGAGTGTTCACGTGACCACTCTTCACACTAGTCTCTATCTATCTATCTCTCTCTCATTGATTTTTATTATCATTACGTCCATAAATTTTGCAGTTTCCTTTGCATCTAATTTAGTTCTTTTACTGTCTTTTGTCGCCTATCCCAGTGTTCCCCACTGTTCAAGCATTCCATCTATTTTACAGTGTTCCTCTAAAGTATTTCCCTCAGTATACCCCACAATGTTCTCCGACACTGTTGATTGAGACAGATATAAGCTAGCTCAGATAACCTGTGGGTGGCTCCCCGTCTCCCGCTTGTCAAGTTGGGAGACGGAAGAGTGATTCATAGGAAGTCAAGGAGCTGATTGCAGGCTATATCACTGTGTGCATGTGTGTGTGCTCACTTATATGTGGTTGTAGGGGTCGATTCACAGCTCCTGGCATTGCCTCTTCCTTGATCGCTACTAGGTCCACTCTGTGTGTGTACTCATATGTGGTTGTAGGAGTCGATTCACAGCTCCTGGCCTTGCATCTTCGTTGATCGCTACTAGGTCCACTCTGTGTGTGTGTGTGTACTCATATGTCGTTGCAGGGGTCGATTCACGGCTCCTGACCCTGCCTCTTCGTTGATCACTACTAGGTCCACTCTTTCTCCTGTACGTACTCACATATTTATTCTCACCTATTTGTGGTTGCAGGGGTCGAGACTCAGCTGTGTATGTATGTGTGTGTGTGTTTTCACATATTTGTAGTCACCTATGTATGATTGCAGGGGTCGAAACTCAGTTCCTGGCCCTGCCTCGTGAGTGTATGCGCACGCGCGTGCGGGATGGGAGGGGTGAAGAGGGGGTAGGGGAAGACATATCTCATGTAACATTCAGAGAGCCTGGGTGATATCTCCCCACTTAAGTTACATTGACACCAATAACTGAGATTGGAATAATCTATTTCTGACTAGTGTGATAGTCTGCTTAGCCTATCTTAAATGTTTTCACTCCCATGTTTTAGCGATCAGCAGATACACCACGCGTCTCAATTTAGTATTAAATGTAGTTTAGTGTAAACCTTAGTAATTATCTTAGAAAGACACTGTGATTTATGGCATTTTATTGAGAAGATATTTCGTCCACCAGGTACTTTATCAAGTCCCTGGTGGATAGTCCCTAGTGCATAAGTTCCTAGTGGATAGTCCCTAGTGCATAAAGTTCCTAGTGGATAGTCTCTGGTGCATAAAGTTCCTAGTGGATAAAGTCTCTGGTGCATAAAGTTCCTAGTGGATAAAGTCTCTGGTGCATAAAGTTCCTAGTGGATAAAGTCTCTGGTGCATGAAGTTCCTAGTGGATAAAGTCTCTGGTGCATGAAGTTCCTAGTGGATAAAGTCTCTGGTGCATGAAGTTCCTAGTGGATAAAGTCTCTGGTGCATAAAGTCCCTAGTGGATAAAGTCCCTGGTGGATAGTCCCTGGTGCATAAAGTCCCTAGTGGATAAAGTCCCTAGTGGATAAAGTCCTGGTGCATAAAGTCCCTAGTGGATAAAGTCCCTAGTGGATAAAGTCCCTAGTGGATAAAGTCCCTAGTGGATAAAGTCCCTGGTGCATAAAGTTCCTAGTGGATAAAGTCCCTGGTGGATAAAGTCCCTGGTGCATAAGTCCCTGGTGCATAAAGTCTCTGGTGGACAAAACACCTCAATAAAACATCATAAATAGGCTATTATGTCTTTAACATACTAGTTGGTACATAACACCAATGATATACAATCTAGACATGTGAACAAACACTGGAAGAATAACTGATATATCCTAGCGTTTCTTCATGTGTCTTTTTAATTATTTCTTAATATATCTCTTCTGTCTGGTTGCTTGAGCCTTAGGTTAGGTTAGGTAAGGTTTGTCAGGAAACAGGACAAGTGTTTCCTGACGCGGGTCTTAGTCATATGATGACTCACCGCTGGAGCTTCTGGTCATCTGACCGAGGCCTTCCGCTGGCTTACCCCTCCACCCTCTTTAAAAAATGGTTTAATTATAACCACTTTTGAAGTTTGAGCCTTCAGCACCTACCAGTGAGGGGAGGGACGATGCTGGCGAAGGGATCTTCATCTAAGGAATTGGAACCACCTTCCCATTCATGGGATCAAACCTGATTGCTTCCCATTTTCCAGGCGCTGAATGGCCCTGGACAGGCACCTAAAGTCAGTACCTGACCAATCGGGCTGTGGTTCGTATGTCAGTTCGCGTGCGGCCAGCAGTAACAACCTGGTTGATCAGACCCTGATCCATAATGAGGCCTGGTCACAGACCGGACCGCGGGGGAGTTGACCCTCGGAACCCTCTCCAGGTAAACGAGTTTAGCGCTTCCTCATGAATTTTTTTGTTTTGCCTTAAGTTTACGAAAACAGGTAGTTCAACTTGAATAAGTGCTCTCCTAGGGGCCAAATGCATTTATCAAAAGAAATACCACTGTGAAAAGTAATAAAAAATCAATCAAGGTTTTTTAAGGCTCTTGGATTAGTAAACTTTAGTCAGCTGATCGCCGCCATTTTGTGAAGAACAACCGACTGATCACAGCCTTTTTTGTGAGTATATGTTTATAAAATTGCTGCCAGAGCCAAGTCAAGACCAAATACGTGACCAAAATGTATGTTACCACTAGCACTACCATCACCGCCACTACCACAACCACTACAACTACCACCACCACTACCGTCATCACCGCTACCACAACCACTACCTCCACTACAACCACAACCACTACAACTACCACCACCACTACTACCATCATCACCGCTACCACAACCACTACCTCCACTACAACTACTACCACAACCACTACCTCCACTACAACTACTACCACAACCACTACCTCCACTACAACTACTACCACAACCACTACCTCCACTACAACTACTACCACAACCACTACCTCCACTACAACTACTACCACAACCACTACCTCCACTACAACTACTACCACCACCACTACAACTACTACTACCACCACCACTACAACTACTACTACCACCACCATTACAACTACTACTACCACCACCACTACAACTACTACTACCACCACCACTACAACTACTACCACCACCACTACAACTACTACCACCACCACTACAACTACTACTACCACCACCACTACAACTACTACTACCACCACCACTACAACTACTACTACCACCACCACTACAACTACTACTACCACCACCACTACAACTACTACTACCACCACCACCACTACCTCCACTACAACTACTACCACCACCAGTACCTCTACTACAACTACCACTACCTTCACTACAACTACTACTACCACCACTACCTCCACAACAACTACTACCACCACCACTACCTCCACTACAACTACCACCACTACTACCACCACCACTACAACTACCACCACCACTACAACTACTACCACCACCACCACTACCACAACCACTACCTCCACTACAACTACCACCACCACTAATACTACGGTCATCACTACCTCCACTACAACTACTACTGCCACCACCACAACAACTACCACTACTACCGTCATCACTACTACCAAAAAAACACCTACACTACTACCACAATCTCCACAAGTACTACCATTATATAATATATATATATAAACGACATTTATTATGTTATCTGTAGACAACATAGGATAAATATTTTTTTAAATATTTTGATATAACATGATCGCTGGCTCATTTGTTTTTGCCACGCAATTACGTTTATCAGTGTTTTAACTGAGACCTGTGTTGTAATTAGGCGAGTCAGTGCCTTAATAAGTAGTTTTGAAAATCTTTAAATGCTTTTTTTTTCGGCCCCTACTCTCAGTTGTTGGAGTCCATACGGGTTTAGCGCTCCCTCATGAATGCCATAATACTACTAATAAACCTAGGCTCCCAGGCTATTCAACCCATAAACGTTTCCTGACCAGCCTTCTGTCGGCCTATGGAAGCTATAAATATTTTCAGGACAGCCTCCTGTCGGCCTATGTAATCTTTTTCAGCTTGTGCAAGCCATAAATGTCTCCAGAACAGCCTCTTGTCAGTCTATACAAGACATTAATGCTTCCTGGATAACCTCTTGTCAGCCTATTCAAGCCATACATGAAAAAACTTCCGAAGCAAAAATATCATACATCATCTTCTGGGTGATAATGACGGATCGCAACGTACCAAGGCTAAACAATCATAAAAATCAGATAACATGGCATGAAAATATTGCAAGAAATAACTCACTCGCGGATTTTAGTAATGCTGATTAATGTCAAAAAAAAAACTGATGCTGTAAAAAGCCTGATGCTTGCTAAGGACTCCAATGTAAACACTGAGGTAGACACTCCACGATGACCTCACCACTTGTGACGATTAATCATACCTTATATAAACAATAACACGCACATATTTAAGAACACAAATTGCAGAACAAGCGTTTATTGGGTCGTATCGCTCTTCTAGAGCTTCATCAAGTGAGGGTATGACTTGAGAGAGCTGTTCAGAGCGATGGTTCGTCCCAATAAAAGTTGTACTGCAACGTGCCTCTCTTCAGTATTGTCAACAGTACGCCAGTCAGATCCAACACTCATACTTTCTAAGCTTTGCTAAGAAGCTAAATACAGTATTCCAGCTGAGATCACTGCAATGGAATAATAATATTTCGAACTGAATGTGCATGGGTTGACAACATGGAGGTAGACATAGAATTAACCACATTGTATTGACAACAAAGTATTGATGGCATTGGACCGCCACGCGGGCGATGTTCCCCGGAAATATTAACCTATAACAAATATAACAACATAAATGTCTTAACATCTTAGCGAGGAAGAGGTGTAAGGGGCGTGCCCCAGAGGAAGAGGTGTAAGGGGCGTGCCCCAGAGTAAGAGGTGTAAGTGGCATGCCCCAGAGGAAGAGGTGTAAGTGGCGTGCCCCAGGGTCCTATCAGGGACCTTTAATATTCATCTTATATAGTTAATTTTGATATTAGAAGAAAACAGTATTAGTCATTTTTGCCGGTCCCTTAAGCGAGTGTCTCCAAAAGATCACCAGAAAGGTAATAAGTATCTGTATAGATACACAAGCATACCGTCACCATTAAAATTAAATCTTACACAGATCACTAGACACAGATCACTCCTCGATATTCCCCGTGTCCATCTAACACTATGTAAAAACTCAATGCATATAAAAGGCACGAAAATTTGGAATTCATTACCTGTCATTGCCAAAGAAACCCTGCCTGTACCCCAATTCAAAACGATGCTAAAAAACCACCTTCTCACCCAAAGCTAAATGCTCAATATCTAACATTCCCAACAAAGTAGAATAATTACTTAATGTAAAAACCTGACTAATCAATTGAATGTAAAACCTGTTATGAATAATTCATACTAAGCTAACTATTTCCACAACATTTACATTATAATGACCACGTAAACTGTAACTGCAATGCAATTAATTGTTTTAAATTGTTATCTCATTCAATTAGTTGCATTGCTACAATTAATTGATATGTTCAACTTATATTCAAACTTTATAACTTAGATACGCAATTATACGTACTTATTTTATAAATTATCAACCATAACTTTTTACCATGTAGTCTAGAATTAAGTAGACCTAAGAATGCCCGCAATGCACAGCATATTAGGGGATTTTGGCATGTACATCTCATTAATAACTACATATGTAATAACTATGTAATAACTATGTATAACTATGTCTACCATGTACCACTGTACCATGTCTCAATAAAGTATTATTATTAAGATTATAGCCTATTCACTCTAGTAAAGTGAAAGTCTGGATTAATATTTTTACAAAAGAATGGATGCTTTAGGCATAATCCCGCAGTCAAATAAGATATTTAAGTAAATATAAGTACATCTCCCGAGAAGTGGAATGAAAACAATCTGAACTATGATATTTACTGATCTTCCCGTCAAATACTAATTAAAATTTTACAATTCCCTTCGTAATCATAATTCAAACAAGACAAAGATAAAGATAAGAGACAAAGGTAGGAGACATCTTATGTTTACCACAAGGCTGACGCCTCATAGATATTTGTTTACGCAGGGAAGTCTCACTACGCTGTCTAGTATGAACCACCTAACTCCTGAAGTTGCTCACGAGCACAGGGTTTTGAATCCTGGGCGACCCGAGATGATGGTACAAGTCTTCTTAAAGTATACTTGGTCTTTCTCTTCACCTATTAGTATTACATGGGTGTTATTGCCGTTGCCATGTCAGACTCTCAGGTATTCTTCGATTGTTACCACAATATCCTACGGCACTATGACCTTTCTTCCTTTTATTTTTACTTCCGGTAGTGTTACTGTTCACTTGTGAAAGCCTCAGTCTTCTGAGTTCCTCACACACCTTTTATTATTTTCTGTGAAAAGGTTTCCTTCTACCCCCTCTCCCCTCGGTTTGATAGTCCTGTTTTATAGTCATTTTTTTCTCCTAACGTGACTATGGAATAGTTTAGGCTGTCTTTTTCCTTGGGTGGCTCTATTATTTGTAATTGTCTTCTACACATCCCAGGCCCCAGCTCTCGCTTCACATGCGGAGGGCCCGGGTTCGATTCCCGGCGGGGTAGAAACATTTCGACGCGTTTCGTTACACCTGTTGTCCTGTTCACCTAGCAGCAAATAGGTACCTGGGTGCTAGTCGACTGGTGTGGGTCGCATCCTGGGGGACAAGATTAAGGACCCCAATGGAAATAAGACAGACAGTCCTCGACGACGCACTGATTTTCTTGGGTTATCCTGGGTGGCTAACCCTCCGGGGTTAAAAATCCGAACAAAATCTTATCTTCATGTCATTATTGCTTTATGTGCATTTTATGCTCTTTTTTTTTTTTTTTTTACATTTTTGGCATCTTTACAGCAGTCTGTGGGAAATATCTTTGTGAGGTGCTTGCTATCCTCTGTGAGGTACTCGCTAGCACCTCTGAATAATATTGTAGAACACGAATCCTTGAGCCATGGCACTGATTACATTGTCCCAGTGAATCCTTCACAGAAATTATCTCATTCATTCAGAGTTCTGCATTCCGTATGCAAGCCTCCCCTTTATATTTTTTTATATACTCATAGTTTCTACTAGGCTAAAGATGATATTTTTTTTGGTAAATCTTTAAGCTATCATGACTCACATAATCGTAATGACACAATTGCAAACGACTCTTTGATCGCGGGTTCTATCCCCGCCCGTTGTATGTTTTTTTTTTAAGCTATCACCACAGTGGTTACTGCAAAGGTCACAGACATTATCATGACTCAGGTGTGAGTTACTGTCTCCACAAAGATTATTTTAAAGATCACATGTGTTATCATGACAGCTTTGGGTTATCACCACACAGGTGTTATCATGGCACAGGTGCCAGTTACTATCACCACAAAGGTCACGGGTGGGGTTACTATCACCACAAAGGTCACAGGTGTTGTCATGACAAAGCTGTGGTTTACTATCACCACAAAGGTCGTTACAAAGGTCACAAGCGTAATCAAGGATGTTACATCACTCCAGGAGTTACTATCATACCTCAGTATTTTATCATCCTTTGTCACTGCTGGGGTCCAGTGGATGACCAAGCCAGAACCACCTGGAGATCACTGCTGGGGTCCAGTGGATGACCAAGCCAGAACCACCTGGAGATCACTGCTGGGGTCCAGTGGATGACCAAGCCAGAATCACCTGGAGATCACTGCTGGGGTCCAGTGGATGACCAAGCCAGAACCACCTGGAGATCACTGCTGGGGTCCAGTGGATGACCAAGCCAGAACCACCTGGAGATCACTGTTGGGGTCCAGTGGGTTACCAAGCCAGACCCTCCTTGTGGTGACTGTTGGGTCCAGTGGATGACCAAGCCAGACCCACCTTGGAGGGGAGAGGGGGGAAGAGGGAAGGTTGAGAGGAGACACTATTTCCTTAGAACTATATTGTAGTAACTAACGTCATGGCAGATCTGTAAATTTCGGCTTTAGACTGGGGCCTTCTTCAGCCATGTAATCAATATCAGTAAGAGAGCTTAGAAGACAACAGAAGATTTACAGGGCTGTGATATGACCTCACATATGACTTCTCATATGACCCAACAGGCTAAGAGGAAGTGTAGTGGAGATTTAGTCACGTCAAAGACCTGGGAGTGATCATGTCAGAGGATCTCACCTTCAAGGACCATAACACCGTAGCAACCACATCTGCTAGAAAAATGACAGGATGGATAATGAGAACCTTCAAAACCAGGGATGCCAAGCCCATGTTGACACTTTACAGATCGCTTGTTCTATCTAGGCTGGAATATTGCTGCACACTAACTGCACCTTTCAAGGCGGGTGAAATTGCTGACCTGAAAATGTGCAGAGAACCTTCACGGCACGCATAACTGCGATAAACCACCTCAATTACTGGGAACGCTTTAAGTTCCTAAACCTGTACTCCCTAGAACGCAGGCGGGAGAGATACATTATTATATACACTTGGAAAATCCTAGAGGGATTAGTACCAAACTTGCACACGAGAATCACTCCCTACGAAAGCAAAAGACTCGGCAGGCGATGTAACGTCCCCCCAATGAAAAGCTGGGGTGCCACTAGCACGTTGAGGGACAACACAATAAGTGTCAGGGGCCCAAGATTGTTCAACTGCCTCCCAGCATACATCAGGGGGATTACCAACAAACCCCTGGCTGTCTTCAAGCAGGCTCTGGACAGGCACCTAAAGTCGGTACCTGACAAGCCAGGCTGTGGTTCGTACGTTGGACTGCGTGTGGCCAGCAGTAACAGCCTGGTTGATCAGGCTCTGGTCCAACATGAGGTCTGGTCACAGACCGGGCCGCAGGGGCGTTGACCCCTGGAATTCTCTCCAGGTAAACTCCAGGTACGTCACATGTCAAGTAAAATTGTAGGAGCTAGGTCTGATCAGAAGACTGTTGTGAGTGAGAGAATATAAGGGGGAAAAAACTTGCAATTGATGTGGTAGATGGAACGCTTGCAATTCTTAGTGCTAAAGTTCAGTAGTTAGAGCTCTGATATAGAATACTGTGGAGGAACAAGAAAAGGGATCACCTTGGGCTTTAATAATATGCTGTTTTAAACTGACTGTTATTTTAGGATTAAGTTTATTTTGTAAGAAATATCATGATTAAGTGTACTAGTGTGAGATGTACTTTACAAGTGACCACACTGTGTGTGTATAGGTCAGTTGTACTTATGAAAGAGTGACCACACTGTGTGTATAGGTCAGTTGTGCTTATAAAAGTGACCACACTGTGTGTGTAGGTCAGTTATACTTATAAAGGAGTGACCAGTATGACTCAGCTGTTGTGTGAGGGTTATCGTTGTGTCACACTCACCGATGATAAGTCTTCAGCTGCGTCTTATTCCAGAGGTTAGTGCCACTACCCTCACACCTGTTAGTGGCACTACCTTCACACCTGTTAGTGGCACTACCTTCACACCTGTTAGTGACACTACATTTACACCTGTTGGTGCCACTACCTTCACACCTGTTAGTGCCACTATGTACCCCTCACACCTGTTAGTGCCACTATGTACCCCTCACACCTGTTAGTGCCACTATGTACCCCTCACACCTGTTAGTGCCACTATGTACCCCTCACGCCTGTTAGTGCCACTATGTACCCCTCACACCTGTTAGTGCCACTATGTACCCCTCACACCTGTTAGTGCCACTATGTACCCCTCACACCTGTTAGTGCCATTATGTACCCCTCACACCTGTTAGTGCCACTATGTACCCCTCACACCTGTTAGTGCCACTATGTACCCCTCACACCTGTTAGTGCCACTATGTACCCTCCACCTGTTAGTGCCACTATGTACCCCTCACGCCTGTTAGTGCCACTATGTACCCCTCACACCTGTTAGTGCCACTATGTACCCTCACCTGTTAGTGCCACTATGTACCCCTCACACCTGTTAGTGCCTTTTGTACCCCTCACCTGTTAGTGCCACTATGTACCCCTCACACCTGTTAGTGCCACTATGTACCCCTCACACCTGTTAGTGCCACTATGACCCCTCACACCTGTTAGTCACTATGACCCCTCACACCTGTAGTGCCACTATGACCCTCACACCTGTTGTGCACTATGTACCCCTCACCTGTTGTGCACTATGTACCCCTCACACCTGCTAGTGTCGCTGCCTTTATTGTTACACCTGCTGCCCCTGTTCATCTAGCAGCATATGGACGTGTAGAAGTTAGTGAACAGTTGTGGGACACATCCTGGGGAAGGACCTAAGAAACTTAACTGAAATAAACCACATCGCTGGCTTGGGTTTGGGTTTTTCTTTTTCTCCTCCTTCATCTCCTACTGAGGTATAATCACTTAATGGGACAGTTGCAACGAGATACAAGACAGTTGGATTAGAACTAAAGGAGATGAGGAGAAGGTAGGGAAGGGTGGAGAGAAGGTAGGGAAGGGTGGAGAGAAGGTAGGGAAGGGTGGAGAGAAGGTAGGGAAGGGTGGAGAGAAGGTAGGGAAGGGTGGAGAGAAGGTAGGGAAGGTGGAAAAGAAGGTAGGGAAGGGTGGAGAGAAGGTAGGGAAGGGTGGAGAGAAGTAGGGAAGGTGGAGAGAAGGTAGGGAAGGGTGGAGAGAAGGTAGGGAAGGGTGGAGAGAAGGTAGGGAAGGTGGAAGAGAAGGTAGGGAAGGGTGGAGAGAAGGTAGGGAAGGGTGGAGAGAAGGTAGGGAAGGGTGGAGAGAAGGTAGGGAAGGGTGGAGAAGGTAGGGAAGGTGGAGAGAAGGTAGGAAGGGTGGAGAGAAGGTAGGGAAGGTGGAAAGGTAGGGAAGGGTGGAGAGAATGTAGGGAAGGTGAAGAAAAGGTAGGGAAGGGTGGAGAGAAGGTAGGGAAGGGTGGAGAGAATGTAGGGAAGGGTGGAGAGAAGGTAGGGAAGGTGGAAGAATGTAGGGAAGGGTGGAGAGAAGGTAGGGAAGGGTGGAGAGAAGGTAGAAAGGGTGGAGAGAAGGTAAGGAAAGGGTGGAGAGAAGGTAGGGAAAGGGTGGAGAGAAGGTAGGAAGGTGAAGAGAAGGTAGGGAAGGGTGGAGAGAAGGTAGGGAAGGGTGGAGAGAAGGTAGGGAAGGTGAAGAGAAGGTAGGGAAGGTGAAGAGAAGGTAGGGAAGGGTGGAGAGAAGGTAGGGAAGGGTGGAGAGAAGGTAGGGAAGGGTGGAGAGAAGGTAGGGAAGGGTGGAGAGAAGGTAGGAAGGGTGAAGAAGGTAGGGAAGGTGAAGAGAAGGTAGGGAAGGGTGGAGAAAAGGTAGGGAAGGGTGAAGAGAAGGTAGGGAAGGTGAAGAGAAGGTAGGGAAGGGTGGAGAGAAGGTAGGGAAGGGTGGAGAGAAGGTAGGGAAGGGTGGAGAGAAGGTAGGGAAGGGTGGAGAGAAGGTAGGGAAGGGTGGAGAGAAGGTAGGGAAGGGTGGAGAGAAGGTAGGGAAGGTGAAGAGAAGGTAGGGAAGGTGAAGAGAAGGTAGGGAAGGGTGGAGAGAAGGTAGGGAAGGGTGGAGAGAAGGTAGGGAAGGGTGGAGAGAAGGTAGGGAAGGGTGGAGAGAAGGTAGGGAAGGTGAAGAGAAGGTAGGGAAGGGTGGAGAGAATGTAGGGAAGGGTGGAGAAGGTAGGGAAGGGTGGAGAGAAGGTAGGGAAGGGTGGAGAGAAGGTAGGGAAGGTGGAAGAAGGTAGGGAAGGGTGGAGAGAAGTAGGGAAGGGTGGAGAGAAAGGTAGGGAAGGGTGGAGAGAAGGTAGGGAAGGGTGAGAGAAGGTAGGGAAGGTGAAGAGAAGGTAGGGAAGGGTGGAGAGAAGGTAGGGAAGGGTGAGAGAAGGTAGGGAAGGGTGGAGAGAAGGTAGGAAGGGAGAGAAGGTAGGGAAGGGTGGAAGAAGGTAGGGAAGGGTGAGAGAATGAAGAGGGAAGGGTGAAAGGTAGGGAAGGGTGGAAAGAGAAGGTAGGGAAGGTGAAAGAAGGTAGGGAAGGGTGGAGAGAATAGGGAAAAGGGGGAAGAGAAGGTAGGGAAGGGTGGAAGGTAGGGAAAAGGTGGAAAGGTAGGGAAGGTGGAGAGAGGTAGGGAAGGGTGGAGAGAAGGTAGGGAAGGTGAAGAGAAGGTAAGGGAAGGGTGGAGAGAAGGTAGGGAAGGTTGGAAAGAAGGTAGGGAAGGGTGAGAAGGTAGGGAAGGGTGGAGAAAGGTAGGGAAGGGTGGAGAGAAGGTAGGGAAGGTGAAGAGAAGGTAGGAAGGGTGGAGAGAAGGTAGGGAATGGAGAGAAGGTAGGGAAGGTGAAGAAAGGTAGGGAAGGGTGGAGAGAAGGTAGGGAAGGTGGAGAGAAGGTAGGGAAGGGTGAGAGAAGGTAGGGAAGGGTGAGAGAGAAGGTAGGGAAGGGTGGAGAGAAGGTAGGGAAGGGTGGGAGAAGGTAGGAAGGTGGAGAGAAGGTAGGGAAGGGTGGAGAGAAGGTAGGAAGGTGAGAGAAGGTAGGGAAGGGTGGAGAGAAGGTAGGGAAGGGTGGAGAGAAGGTAGGGAAGGGTGGAGAGAAGGTAGGGAAGGGTGGAGAGAAGGTAGGGAAGGTGGAGAGAAGGTAGGAAGGGTGAGAGAAGGTAGGGAAGGGTGGAGAGAAGTAGGAAGGGTGGAGAGAAGGTAGGGAAGGGTGAGAGAAGGTAGGGAAGGGGGAAGAGAAGGTAGGGAAGGGTGGAGAGAAGGTAGGGAAGGGTGGAAAGAAAATAGGGAAGGGTGGAGGGGAAGGTAGGGAAGGGTGGAGAGAAGGTAGGGAAGGGTGGAGAGAAGGTAGGGAAGGTGAAGAGAAGGTAGGGAAGGGTGAGGAGAAGGTAGGAAGGGTGGAGAGAATGTAGGAATACCTGGAGTTTACTTGAGAAGTCCAGGGTCACCGCCCTGTGGCCGGTCTGTGACCAGGCCTCATGTTGGATCAGGGCCTGATCAGCCAGACTGTTACTGCTGTGCAAGCAGTCCAACAATGAACCACAGCCTGGCTGGTCAGGTACTGACTTGAAGTGCCTGTCCAGTGCCTGCTTGAAGACAGCTAGAGGTTTGTTGGTAACCCCCCTTATGTATGCTGGGAGGCAGTTGAACAATCTTGGGCCCCTGGACACTTATTGTGTTGTCTCTCAACGTGCTACTGGCACCTCTGCTTTTCATTGGGGATGTTACATCGTCTGCCGAGTTTTTTTGCTTTCGTAGGAGGACTCTCGTGTGCAAGTTTGGTATTAATCCTCTAGGATTTCCAGTGTATATAATAATGTATCTCTCCCGCCTGCGTTCCAGGAGTACAGGTTTAGGAACTTAAAGCGTTCCCAGTAATGGAGGTGGTTTATCGCAGTTATGCGTACTGTGAAGGTTCTCTGCACATTTTCTAGGTCAGCAATTTCACCCGCCTTGAAAGGTGCAGTTAGTGTGCAGCAATATTCCAGCCTAGATAGTACAAGCGACCTGAAAAGTGTCAACATGGGCTTGGCATCCCTGGTTTTGAAGGTTCTCATTATCCATCCTGTCATAGATGAATGGTTCAGAGAACCGACAAGTTATAAATTAGACACATATGCAACATTTGGGTATCTTTATTGAGGAAACGTTTCGCCACACAGTGGCTTCATCAGTCCAATACAAAGTAGAAAGGTGTAAGGAGAGTTGGAGTTTTGAGGTAATCAGTCCCTCGGCCTGGAGTCGATGTGTTCAGTCCATCAATCTTGTAGAAATGACAGTATATGTCCGTATATGTTGCATATGTGTCTAATTTATAACTTGTCGGTTCTCTGAACCATTCATCTATACCCTGTCTGACACAGCAACATCTTGGGATCTTAATACAAACGAATTCTTCAACACTTGTCCAACCTTTGGACGAAGATCTACTTAGACTAGTGGATGGTACCACTATGACCCCGCCTCCTGCTGCTTCACCTCACCTAACTACAGTATATAAGCCACCTCTACGGACATATACTGTCATTTCTACAAGATTGATGGACTGAACACATCGACTCCAGGCCGAGGGACTGATTACCTCAAAACTCCAACTCTCCTTACACCTTTCTACTTTGTATTGGACTGATGAAGCCACTGTGTGGCGAAACGTTTCCTCAATAAAGATACCCAAATGTTGCATATGTGTCTAATTTATAACTTATCCATCCTGTCATTTTTCTAGCAGATGCGATTGCTACGGTGTTATGGTCCTTGAAGTTGAGATCCTCTGACATGATCACTTCCAGGTCTTTGACATTAGTTTTTCGCTCTATTGTGTGGTTGGAATATGTTTTATACTCCGATGAGATTTTAATGTACAAAAGGTAGGGAAGGTAGAGAATGAGTTAGGATAGGTAAGGCTAGGTAGTGTTGGTGTTCGTATACAGTGCACTGTACAGTGGACCAGCTGGTCAGAGAACATGGGAGAGAGATAACGCGACACTCTGAGGGCGGGTACAACAATCAAGATTTTATTGTGTGTGTTCATCTGGTTTAACTGTACTTGCGGGGGTCGAGTCGTAGCTCCTGGTCGTCGTCTTCACTAATCATAAGCAGATTGAGTGATTCTTGGCCTGCCTGCCTTTAATTTCATTTGTTATGGCTTCATTGTTTTTTCTGCTCTCAGGAATCCTAGTCTGCGTCTTCTGTTTGCAAATTAGTTTTTGGTTGACAACCGAAGGACTTGGGTTCAATCCCGCTTATAGGCTGAAGGCAAGTCTCCTTATATAAATTGCCCCTGTTCACTTAGCAGTGAATATGTACCTTTTGGTGAACGTGTTCTGCTGCGTCCTCTCGAAATACTCAGACCACTGCAACAACCCCTCCTCCACTGAATTACTTATAGTATATCTCTTCTAGTAACTACACCGTCTTCTAATTTCTGCATCATGAATTTTGTATGTTTTCTCCTTAGCGTAGTAGACCTTAGAAAGGGTTGGGCTGTGAAATGAGCTGAGGTAGGAAGCTTTTTCAGCTTGTAAATTCACAGGGTAAACATATTTTCTTATAGTCTAGGAACACTGGTTAGTGACACTAGTCTGTCATTCGTTAGATTGGTAATTTTGGGCTTCTTGCCTTTTCCCTTTATTGAGTTGTATGAAGGGTTTTATAGCTTATTTTATGATTTAATAAAAATAATAATAATACCCTTTATTGATTATTGATATTATGTTTGCTACCTTGCAATTACACCTGCCACAGTGTAGGTTAGGTTAGGTCAGGAAAGAGGACAAGTGTTTCCTGACGCGGGTCTTAGGCAGATGATGACCCGCCATCGGAGCTATTGATCATCTGACCGAGGCCTTCCTCTGGCTTACCGGTCCACCCTTTTAAAAATTATGGTCATAGTTATATATATATATATATATATATATATATATATATATATATATATATATATATATATATATATGAGGTGTGTATGTTTCAGTGTATATATGCTGAGAGTTTACTTTAATCCCTAATTAAGATATTAAATTGTCCTTGACGGGTGGTGAAAAGGGGAAATGCAGCCTTAATAACCCTCGCGTAGTCGACAATTTTATACCACATGGACTAACCAACCTCTCACTAGTGCTTTGTTCAAGATATGCGCGGGTAGTATCTAGGCTTCAGTTACTTCTCTCGGTATCCACGGGGATAATTCATCAGGTCGTGGTCACTCTGATGTCCCACTTTCATAAACTTTCTCGGTCACCTCAACAGTCGCCTCAGTGTTTGATATTGGCTCATGTTTTACCCTTGTGAAGTGCTCTTCATCTAAGGAACTGGATCTATCCTCCTTTGGATAAAAATTGACTTCTTTCCATTTCCCTAGGCTCTATAACCAACCCCACCTCTACGGTTTTAACGCTTATTAGTAAAAATTTTAATAACCAGCTGGGAAAATGTAAAAACATGTTCACCAGTGTTGTCTTCACCAGTGTTATGTTTACTAATGTTGTGTTCACCAGTGTTGTGTTCACCAGTGTTGTCTTCACCAGTGTTGTGTTCACCAGTGTTGTGTTCACCAGTGTTGTGTTTACTAATGTTGTGTTCACCAGTGTTGTGTTTACCAGTTTTGTGTTCACCAGTGTTGTCTTCACCAGTGTTATGTTTGCCTAAGATACTCCAATATAAAACTATATTTGTCCAATATTCACCTTTATCATTAATATATAAACTAATTGTTCTAACTTTTTATACCAATTGTTAAATTCTCAGTGTTTAAATTCCAGTACCTAAATTTTGTAAATAACCTACTTCTTACAATCTGTATATTCATTGTATAGCTATTGAGTAAGACCATTCATAAGATCTGCCTGAAAGCCTAGGCATACCTAGGCTATTATTGTGTTACCATCTTGTAATATCAACTTTAATGTATAAATATAATGTCACTCCCACCTTGTATTACATGAAATAGGTAAGTGAATTGGAATTGACCAGTGTTGTGTTACATGTTGTGTTCACCAGTGTTGTGTTCACCAGTGTTGTGTTCACCAGTGTTGTGTTCACCAGTGTTGTGTTCACCAGTGTTGTGTTTACTAATGTTGTGTTCACCAGTGTTGTGTTTACTAATGTTGTGTTCACCAGTGTTGTGTTTACCAATGTTGTGTTCACCAGTGTTGTGTTTACCAGTGTTGTGTTCACCAGTGTTGTGTTTACCAGTGTTGTGTTCACCAGTGTTGTGTTTACCAGTGTTGTGTTCACCAGTGTTGTGTTCAGTGTTGTGTTTACTAATGTTGTGTTTACCAGTGTTGTGTTCACCAGTGTTGTGTTCACCAGTGTTGTATTCACCAGTGTTGTGTTCACCAGTGTTGTGTTCACCAGTGTTGTGTTTACTAATGTGTTTACCAGTGTTGTGTTTCACCAGTGTTGTGTTTACTAATGTTGTGTTCACCAGTGTTGTGTTACCAGTGTCTGTGTTCACCAGTGTTGTGTTCACCAGGGGCACAGTTGTGTTTACCAGTGTTGTGTTTATTGTTGTGTTTATTGTTGTTCACCAGTGTTGTGTTCACCAGTGTTACGTTCACCAGTGTTGTGTTCACCAGTGTTGCGTTCACCAGTGTTGTGTTTACCAGTGTTGTGTTCACCAGTGTTGTGTTCACCAAGTGTGTGTTCATCTCAGTGTTGTGTTCACCAGTCAGTTGTGTTCACCAGGTTACAGTGTTTCAGTGTTGTGTTCACCAGTGTTGTGTTCACCAGTGTTGTGTTCACCAGTGTTGTGTTCACCAGTGTTGTGTTCACCAGTGTTGTGTTCAGTGTTGTGTTCACCAGTGTTGTGTTCACCAGTGTTGTGTTCAGTGTTGTGTTCACCAGTGTTGTGTTCACCAGTAGTGTGTTCACCAGTGTTGTGTTTACGAGTGTTGTGTTCACCAGTGTTGTGTTCACCAGTGTTGTGTTTATTGTTGTGTTCACCAGTTTTGTGTTCACCAGTGTTGTGTTCACCAGTGTTGTGTTCACCAGTGTTGTGTTCACCAGTGTTATGTTCACCAGTGTTGTGTTCACCAGTGTTGCGTTCACCAGTGTTGTGTTTACCAGTGTTGTGTTTACCAATGTTGTGTTCACCAGTGTTGTGTTCACCAGTGTACTGTTCACCAGTAGTGTGTTCACCAGTGTTGTGTTTACGAGTGTTGTGTTCACCAGTGTTGTGTTCACCAGTGTTATATTCACCAGTGTTGTGTTCAGTGTTGTGTTCACCAGTGTTGGGTTTACTAATGTTGTGTTCAACAGTGCTGTGTTCACCAGTGTTGTGTTCACCAGTGTTGTGTTCACCAGTGTTGTGTTTACTAATGTGTTCAACAGTGTTGTGTTCACCAGTGTTGTGTTCACCAGTGTTATGTTCAACAGTGTTGTGTTCACCAGTGTTGTGTTCACCAGTGTTATGTTCAACAGTGTTGTGTTCACCAGTGTTATGTTCAACAGTGTTGTGTTCACCAGTGTTGTGTTCACCAGTGTTGTGTTCACCAGTGTTGTGTATACTAATGTGTTCAACAGTGTTGTGTTCACCAGTGTTATGTTCAACAGTGTTGTGTTCATCAGTGTTGTGTTCACCTTTAGAGGGCGGGAGGGTGCAGTAGAGAGCAGGTGGGCAGAGGGCAGATGAGGCAGGCTGGGCACCCGTGTTTTCACGAGACCAGAGAACTCTCTAGAGGAAGGATATGAGCTTATTAAACCAATATGTGGCTCAGTTATATTGCTACCCCTCACCTTGCTCGCTATGTTGCTCTCCAGTGTGACGCCTCTCTGCTCCACACACACACACACACACAAAGGTTTGCAACAAGACTAGTCCCGGAGCTAAGGGGTATGTCCTAAGAGAAGAGGTTAAGGGAAATCGACCTGACGACACTGGAGGACAGGAGAGATAGGGGAGACATGATAACGATATATAAAATACTGAGAGGAATTGACAAGGTGGACAGAGACAGAATGTTCCAGAGATGGGACACAGCAACAAGGGGACACAATTGGAAGTTGAAGACTCAGATGAATCACAGGGATGTTAGGAAGTCATTTTTCAGTCACAGAGTGGTCAGGAAGGAATAGCTTGGGAAGTGAAGTAGTGGAGGCATGATCCATTCATAGCTTCAAGAAGAGGTAGATAAAGCTCATGGTGCAGGGAGAGTGACCTAGTAGCGGCCAGTGAAGAGGCGGGCCAGGAGCTATGAATCGACCCTGCAACACAACTAGGTGAGTACATACACACACACAAATACTGCGTGGAATAGATAAGGTGGACAGAGACAGGATGTTCCAGAGATGGGACACAGCAACAAGGGGTCACAATTGGAAGTTGAAGACTCAGACGAGTCAAAGGGATGTTAGGAAGTATTTCTTCAGTCATAGAGTTGTCAGGAAGTGGAATAGTCTAGCACGTGATGTAGTGGAGGCAGGAACCATACATAGCTTTAAGATGAGGTATGATAAAGCTCATGGAACAGGGAGAGAGAGGACCTAGTAGCGGTCAGTGAAGAGGCTGGGCTAGGAGCTAAGTCTCGACCCCTGCAACCACAATTAGGTGAGTACACACACACACACACACACACACACGGGGCCAGGAGCTATGAATCGACCCCTGCAACCACAACTAGGTGAGTACACGTACACACACACACACACACATACACGCACGCATATACAGTGTCTAATCGACATGTGCCTAGGACAAAATGGTAACTAACTAACACACACACACATGCAGCGCCAGTATGGAACCCGCATGTAATAAAGCATGTAATAAAGCATGTAATAAAGCATGTAATAAAGAAGCTAGAAAAACGGGGAAAGGTTTACTACGAGACTAGTCCCAGAGCTGAGGGTGCTCTTCTTGGCTAACATATCAACTTTATCATGAAGGAGTATGTAGAATATAACTTTGGTATATCTGTGTCTAGCATTAGGAATAATATTAGGAGAGAAATAAATAATGAAAATGATTGCTATAGGAATGCAGTTAGAAGCCTGAGTAGATCTATAACCCACTATGATAACATGAACGTAGATAAGTATGTTTATGGAGCAACTTGCAATGTGAACAGACTGACTGATGTTGTAGTGGCCAGGCTTCGGCTTGGCTACAAGTACTTCTGGCAGTTTGGGAGATACACAGATGATGATCAAACTAAATGCAAATTATGTGATCAGGCATATGGTCACTGTCTTGAACACTATGTGCTGAATTGTCCACTTATTGAGGAATATAGAGATAGACAGTATAATAACCTATGTGACATGTCAAGATATCTTATTGGTGAAGGTATGATACCACTTATACTAAGTAAATTTCCTAAATTTGCTTGTAACAGATAAGTAAACTGTAGATATAAATCCAAATTAATTTCCATGAACGTGCCTATCTGTGTTCGTGATAATGCGAGCACAGATGGGCATGTTTGTGGAGCAACTTGCAATGTGAACAGACTGATGTAGTGGCCAGGCTTAGGCTTGGCTACAAGTACTTCTGACAGTTTGGGAGACACAGATGATAATCAAACTAAATGCAAATTATGTGATCAGGCATATGGTCACTGTCTTGAACACTATGTGCTTAATTGTGCACTTATTGAGGAATATAGAGATAGACAGTATAATAACCTATGTGACATGTCAAGATATCTTATTCATGAAATAAGATACCAATTGTACTAAGCAAATTTCCTAAATTTGCTTGTAACAGATAATTGAAATGTAGATATAAACCCAAATGTACAATTGTTAACCCCTTTGGGGCCTAGTGCCTAGGCCTTTTGTGTATCCATATGCTCTTGCGCTACCGTCCACAGGATGGATATGGGGTGCACAATAAACTAGCCACTTCGGTGGCAAAATCTAAAGAAATCTAAAAGCTGAGGGTTAAGTTATGAGGAGAGTTAAGGAGTTAAACTTGACGATACTAGAGGACAGAAGGACCAGAGGTGACACGATTACGCTGTGAAATATACTGAGAGAAACTGATAGGGTGGAAGCCGAGTTTGCTTAAGAGGCGGGTCTCAGGTACACAAGAGCACTACTTAAAAAATACCGATGAGTTATAGGGATGTCAGGAAATACTTCTTAAGCCTCAAAGAGGTCTGGAAGTGAAAAGACCTAGACACTGAAGTGGTAGTGGCAGGATCCCATACATAGTTTTAAGAATAGGTATGCCAGGGGTCAGGCAGCCAGGAGTGACCCCAGTTGCAGGCAGAGGAGAAGCGGGGCCAGAGAGCAATCACAAATAAGTGAGGTAGGTACACACACAACCCAATCCCATTCCCAGCTGGTCTAACTCTGGGCCAGCACACTACCAACACTCACACCATCTCCGCACCCTTTCCTCTTCTCCCCTCATCGCCCCCTTCCCCCTTCCCTAGCAACAAGTTTATTCCTCACCCCTTCCTGGTAGTGATGGACTCTCAAACCCCAGCTCTATCTTCTTTCCTCCTGTGGGATGAGCTTCTTGCAGAAAGAACAGACAACTCAAGCCATTGTATGTTAAAGTCAAGTAAGCTCAGAGTGTGGTACACAAGAGTGATGAGTTGAAAGGACGAATAGCTGAGGTAACCTCAAACATCTTGACTATCACACAGACAAAGCTGACTGAAATAATGTCAGATTACATACTATTTCCAGTAGGATACCAAATGATTAGAAAAGACAAAGGAAATAGGGCAGGCAGAGGGGGTGGCACTGCTAATCAGAAATCAGTGGAGTTTTGAAGGGGTGAGGTGAGAGACGAGAGAATACCTGAATGCAGTGCAGTGGGATAGAGCTGGAATTACAGTCAGCAGATGAGATGATGGAATACCTAGCTGGAAAAGGCAAGAGAGAGCGGAAAATTTCATACCGAGAAGATGTGGAAACAACAAAGACAAAGAGAGTCCTTGGTTCAGTCAGAGATACAGATAAGAAAAAAGTAAAAAAGAGCGTGGAAAATCTATAGAAAACGAACGACAGGCAAGAACAGAGAAGTGAGCACATTGGAATATGCTAAGTCAAGGAGAGAAGCTGAGCCTTAATCTGAGAATGATATATCAGCAAATGCCAAGTCTGAACCAAAGCTACTTCACCTCACAGCAAAGACGAAGGTAATAGATAAGGTAATTTGACTGAAGAAAAAAATGACAAGGAAGTTTGTGAAGTGTTTATCAAACGATTTGAAGAGGTTGTTGAAAATGGTATAAAATACCGACAAGTTGAACACACATATGCAACAGTTTGTTATCTTTATTGACGAAACTTTTCGCCTACACAGTAGGCTTCTTCAGTCAAATACAAAGGGAGCAGTAGTAATGAAATAAAGTTGTAATCAGTCCATTAACCTTGGAGAAAAAGTATTTGAGGTGGTCAGTCCCTCAGCCTGGAGAAAAGATCAGCTCCATGGTCTGGAACGATATCGTTCCAGAATGCATTTCCTTAGACTGCAAGAAGGCGCGTTTAATATTGTATCCCGAAAAAAACTGAGGCCAAACTTGAGGTAGAGGCAGGAATAACAAGGAACGTACACCGCTGGATCAAAGAGTAATATAGGAAAAAGGAGTAAAGAATCATTGTCAGGGAAGAATCGATGGAATGACACGGCCATTAACAAGGTTATTGACACGACCATTAACAAGATTATTGACACGACCATTAACAAGATTATTGACACGATCATTAACAAGATTATTGACACGGCCATTAACAAGATTATTGACACGGCCATTAACAAGATTATTGACACGATCATTAACAAGATTATTGACACGACCATTAACAAGATTATTGACACGACCATTAACAAGATTATTGACACGACCATTAACAAGATTATTGACACGACCATTAACAAGATTATTGACACGACCATTAACAAGATTATTGACACGATCATTAACAAGATTATTGACACGACCATTAACAAGATTATTGACACGACCATTAACAAGATTATTGACACGACCATTAACAAGATTATTGACGACCATTAACAAGATTATTGACAGACCATTAACAAGATTATTGACACGACCATTAACAAGATTATTGACACGACCATTAACAAGATTATTGACACGATCATTAACAAGATTATTGACACGACCATTAACAAGATTATTGACACGACCATTAACAAGATTATTGACACGACCATTAACAAGATTATTGACACGATCATTAACAAGGTTATTGACACGATCATTAACAAGATTATTGACACGATCATTAACAAGATTATTGACACGATCATTAACAAGATTATTGACACGACCATTAACAAGATTATTGACACTACCATTAACAAGATTATTGACACGATCATTAACAAGGTTATTGACACGATCATTAACAAGATTATTGACACTACCATTAACAAGATTATTGACACGATCATTAACAAGATTATTGACACGATCATTAACAAGATTATTGACACGATCATTAACAAGATTATTGACACGACCATTAACAAGGTTATTGACACGACCATTAACAAGGTTATTGACACGATCATTAACAAGATTATTGACACTACCATTAACAAGATTATTGACACGATCATTAACAAGATTATTGACACGATCATTAACAAGGTTATTGACACGATCATTAACAAGATTATTGACACGATCATTAACAAGATTATTGACACTACCATTAACAAGGTTATTGACACGATCATTAACAAGATTATTGACACTACCATTAACAAGATTATTGACACGATCATTAACAAGATTATTGACACGATCATTAACAAGATTATTGACACGATCATTAACAAGGTTATTGACACTACCATTAACAAGATTATTGACACTACCATTAACAAGATTATTGACACGATCATTAACAAGATTATTGACACTACCATTAACAAGATTATTGACACGACCATTAACAAGATTATTGACACGATCATTAACAAGATTATTGACACTACCATTAACAAGATTATTGACACGATCATTAACAAGATTATTGACACGATCATTAACAAGATTATTGACACGATCATTAACAAGATTATTGACACGATCATTAACAAGATTATTGACACGACCATTAACAAGATTATTGACACGATCATTAACAAGATTATTGACACTACCATTAACAAGATTATTGACACGATCATTAACAAGATTATTGACACGACCATTAACAAGATTATTGACACGATCATTAACAAGATTATTGACACGATCATTAACAAGATTATTGACACGATCATTAACAAGATTATTGACACGACCATTAACAAGATTATTGACGATCATTAACAAGATTCGACGTCATTAACAAGATTATTGACACGACCATTAACAAGATTATTGACACGATCATTAACAAGATTATTGACACGATCATTAACAAGATTATTGACACGATCATTAACAAGATTATTGACACGACCATTAACAAGGTTATTGACACGATCATTAACAAGGGTTTTGACACGACCATTAACAAGATTATTGACACGATCATTAACAAGATTATTGACACGACCATTAACAAGATTATTGACACGATCATTAACAAGATTATTGACACGATCATTAACAAGATTATTGACACGATCATTAACAAGATTATTGACACGACCATTAACAAGATTATTGACACGACCATTAACAAGATTATTGACACGACTAACAGATTATGACACCATTAACAAGATTATTGACACGACCATTAACAAGATTGACATTACAGTTATGCGACATTAACAAGATTATTGACACGACCATTAACAAGATTATTGACCATTAACAGTTATTGCCCGACCATTAACAAGATTATTGACACGACCATTAACAAGATTATTGACACGACCATTAACAAGATTATTGACACGACCATTAACAAGATTATTGACGACGGACCATTAACAAGATTATTGACACGACCATTAACAAGATTATTGACACGACCATTAACAAGATTATTGACACGACCATTAACAAGATTATTGACACGACCATTAACAAGATTATTGACACGATCATTAACAAGGTTATTGACACGACCATTAACAAGATTATTGACACGGCCATTAACAAGGTTATTGACACGGCCATTAACAAGATTATTGAGACGGTCATTAACAAGATTATTGACACGAGTCATTAACAAGGTTATTGGACATCAGGCCATTAACAAGATTATTGAACGGCATACAACCCATTAACAAGATTTGATTGAATTGACGGCCATTAACAAGATTATTGACACGACCATTAACAAGATTATTGACACGACCATTAAGATTATTGACACGGCCATTAACAAGGTTATTGAGACGGCCATTAACAACAAGGCTATTGGCACGGTTATCATAATTATTTACACGGTTATTAACACAGCTATTAACGTGGTTATTGACACGGTTATTAACACAGTTATTGACAAGGTTATTGACACTAGGGGAAGGGGTGCATGGGGTGGGTCAGTGGGAGGTGGAGGAGGTGACAACAAACTAACACACCGCACACTCTTATCTCATTTGTTTTGCGATCTCAAACCAAATTATCATAATAATTCTTGATAAGAAAAAGTCTTCATTAATGCTGTTTATCAGCATTGTCTCATTAACGAAGGTTATTATTATTATTATTATTGTTATTATTATTATTGTCTTATCATTATTATTATTGAAAGATGGGGTATTAATAGATAAAAACTATGCCCAGTAGTTGCAACAATACCGTGACTGGAACTATACCGTGGCTGGAACAATACCGTGGTTGGAACAATACCGTGGCTGGAACAATACCGTGGTTGGAACAATACCGTGGCTGGAACAATACCGTGGTTGGAACAATACCGTGGCTGGAACAATACTGTCGTCTACCTGCAGGTTGTTGCAGGGGTCAGCTCTCCCGCGGCCCAAGTCCATGACCAGGCCTAGTGGTGGATCAGGGCCTGATCAACCAAGCTGTTACTTCTGGCTGCACGTAGTCCAATGTGCGAACCACATCCCGGCTTGTCGGGTACTGACTTTAGATATCTGTCCAGCTCCCTTTTGAAGGCAGCCAGGAGTCTATTGGTAATTCCCCTTATGCCTGGTGAGAGGCTGTTGAACAGTCTTGGCCCCCGGACACTTATTGTGTTTTATTGTACTAATGGCGCCCTTACTTTTAACTGGGAATATGTTGGACCGTCTGCCCAGTCTTTTGCTTTCGTAGGGAGTGATTTCTGTATGCAGATTTGGGACCAGTTCCTCTAGGATTTTCAATGTGTATATTATGATGTATCTCTATCGCCTGCGCTCCAGTGAGTACAAGTCAAGTGCTTTCAAGCGTTCTCAGTAGTTAAGATGTTTGACGGAACTTATATGTGCAGTAAAGGTTCTTTGTACATTCTCTAGGTCTGCAATTTCACCTGCCTTGAATTGAGATGTTAATGTACAGCAGTATTCCAGCCTAGAGAGAACAAGTGATTTAAAAAGGATCATCATTGGCTTGACATCCTTTGTTTTGAGCGTTCTCATTATCCACCCTATCATTTTCCTTGCAGATGTGATAGTGACACTGTTGTAATCCTTGAAGGTGAGATCCTCTGACATTAGCACTCCCAGGTCCTTCACATTACTTTTCCGCTCTATTGTGTGATTAGAGTTTGTAGTATACTAAGTTATTTTTTCCAGTTTTCCATAACAGTAATTGAAATTTATTCTCATTGAACATCATATTTTTTTCCGTTGCCCATTGGAAAACTTTGTTTATATCTGCTTGGAGATTTACCGTGTCCTCAATGGCTGACACTCGTGGTGCAGATCCTAGTAGCGTCTGCAAAGGATGACACAGTGCTGTGGTTCACATCTCTGTCTATGTCTGATATGAGAATGAGCAACAGGATGGGATAATACCGTGGCTGGAACAATACTATCGTTGTAACAATACCGTGGCTGGAACAATACTATCGTTGGAACAATACCGTGGCTGGAACAATACTATCGTTGGAACAATACCGTGGCTGGAACAATACTACGTTGGAACTCCGTGCAACAATACTATCTTGGAACATACCGTGGCTGGAACAATACTATCGATTGGACACATACCGTGGCTGGAGCAGTACTATCGTTGGAACAATACCGTGCTGGAACAATACTATCTTGAACAGTACCGTGGTGAACAATACTATCTGGACATACGTGGCTGGAACATACCGGAGCAATACCGGCTGAGCATACTATCTTGAACATACGGGCTGGAAAATACTCATGGAACTACCGTGGCTGGAACAATACTATCATTAGCAATACCTTAAGTATAGTTGAACAATACCGTGTGGACATACTATCGTTGGAACAATACCGTGGCTGGAACAATACTATCGTTGGAACAATACCGTGGCTGGAACAATACTATCGTTGGAACAATACCGTGGCTGGAGCAATACTATCGTTGGAACAATACCGTGGCTGGAACAATACTATCGTTGGAACAATACCGTGGCTGGAGCAGTACTATCGTTGGAACAATACCGTGGCTGGAACAATACTATCGTTGGAACAATACCGTGGCTGGAACAATACTATCGTTGGAACAATACCGTGGCTGGAACAATACTATCGTTGGAACAATACCGTGGCTGGAACAATACTGTGGCAGGAGCAGTTGACAAACTAACCTTACAATACGTGCTGGACGATACATTACACGACGTTGGTCTTCCAAACATCTCAGGTCAGACTGTTCTATGTGACAACTCAGGAATGGACAGAAAGGTCATTCGTTGGATTGAAAAAAAACTTATTATATAATCGTCATTCCTTTATTTAATATAGTTTAAAAATCCTTACATCCAGGGACGATGTTTCGTTCATTCTAGATGTTTCGCTCACTCAAGGATATATATCACTCTGTAAAATGCGCTCTCATAAAAGATAAGAAGATAAAAATGACTTGTTGATCAAAAAAAGATAGATACAGGAACGTTACATCACATCTGAAGATAATGTTTTAAAAATAGTCAAAAATACCATAATATAATATATATATATATATATATATATATATATATATATATATATATATATATATATATAAACAGTGGTAAATGTTTGTGAAGCTTTAAAGACGGAAGCGAAAGCTGTTAAATTTATGAAGGTAGAATGAGAATATTTCTGGTGACTCAGGTGTTAGTGTTAGTCACATGATGACACGACTCAGCTAAACCTTTGCTCATGTGAGCCAAAAAGAATGCAGTAATATACACAGCACTTGTTGCGACTTTAATACCCATCATATTTTTATCAGCACCTACGGAAGTTTGGCTGCTAACATTTTCCACACCTATAGACACAGACAGACTTCAGAGTTATAGTGTTCTTCCAGTAGCGCAGGTTTTACACAATGTCCACAACCTCATTGTTAAAAACATTACCCATGTAGCTGGCATTACTTCCAACACACAACTGCACCACAACCAGGGGCCGTGAATCGACCCCTGCAGCCACAAATAGGTAAGTACAGTGCTGGTATCTATATTATTCCATGTTGGGGATGTGGTAAACTATACGTTGGCGAAACGTCTAGGAGCCAAGAAGCACGCATCATTGAACATGGATATACTTGCCCAGTGGACGATCCAACCAGTACCTTCATCATACACTGCAACACCCACAGTCATCTGATGAAGGAACGATCCAACCAGTACCTTCATCATACACTGCAACACCCACAGTCATCTGATGAAGGAACGATCCAACCAGTACCTTCATCATACACTGCAACACCCACAGTCATCTGATGAAGGAACGATCCAACCAGTACCTTCATCATACACTGCAACACCCACAGTCATCTGATGAAGGAACAATCCAACCAATACCTTCATCATACACTGCAACACCCACAGTCATCTGATGAAGGAACAATCCAACCAGTACCTTCATCATACACTGCAACACCCACAGTCATCTGATGAAGGAACGATCCAACCAATACCTTCATCATACAGCTGCAACACCAAGTCATCTGATGAACGGCCAACTACCATCATCACCAGTCATTAAAGAACATTCAACATACCTTCATCATACACTGCAACACCACAGTCATCTGATGAAGGAACATCCACCATACCTTCATCATACACTGCAACATCCAGCATCATCTGATGAAGGAACAATCACCCATACCTTCATCATACACTGCAACACCCACAGTCATCTGATGAAGGAACATCATATTCATACTTCATCATACACTGCAACACCCACAGTCATCTGATGAAGGAAATCTCAACCAGTACCTTCATCTACACTGCAACACCTACAGTCATCTGATGAAGGAACGATCAATACCTTCATCATACACTGCAACACCACAGTCATCTGATGAAGGAACATCAATACCTTCATCATACACTGCAACACCCACAGTCATCTGATGAAGGAACATTCAATCAGTACCTTCATCATACACTGCAACATTCACAGTCATCTGATGAAGGAACGATTCAAAGTTTCTCTGGACAATATTATAAACTTACTTCATCATACACTGCAACAACCCACAGTCATCTATGAAAGGAAACATTCAAGGACTAATTACCGTAGTCATACACTGCAATCTACCCACAGTATCTGATGAAGGAACATTATATAATACTTCATCATATACTGATATATCCCATCATCATTGATAAGATACGATCAAATCATATACTATTTATCATAACTGCAATACTAATTATCTATGAAGGAACGATCAACAATACTACGTTTCATGCCAATACACTACTAGTCATCAGAACTTCTAAGTAGTCCAAACTTGTCAAGATAATTTGTTCAACTATTAAGAGATTTTGTCTCAGACCAACCATCACTAACCATCATTTAAAACACACCAGCATCAACTCACTAAATATACTTTGGCTAACGACATTATACTAAGCATAACACTGAACATTACTAACCTCACTGCCCATTGCCTCAGTACGCTTACCATCATCCCTACCTTTTATATATATATATATATATATATATATATATATATATATATATATATATATATATATATATATATATATATATATATATACAGCTACACAAACCTTGCCATATATAATGAAGGTTTAAGGGTTATGCCTTAAAATATTTACGTGAAATACTAAGCCTTTCTTGTGATAATATCTTCTCTGAGGTCAAGAGTGTTATCATCGTTCATTACATAAGACTTTAACAGGTAAACAAAAACTATTTATGAGACATAACTCATCAGGAACACTTACGTACCTTGTTGATGAGTTGATATTTTCAGGGACAGTTAGTTGCTAAAACGGGGATAAACAGGAAGCTCGAATCGTAACCCAAACGACTAGGGTTCAATTGCCAGACTAGGCAGTTTCCATTCACCTGCTGTCCATGTTCTCCTAGTAGTAAATAGGTACCTGGGTGCTAGTTGACTGGTGTGGGTGGTATCTTGGAAATAGGTCTGGTCTGACATGAGGTGAGGTAAGATAACAGTTCTAAGCATGTACACTCAAAAAAATATCTATTTTTAAATCCCACTTTAAAAGTTTTAAAGAAAAAGTAGAAAATTTATAAGGCAAAATAGCCCCTCACACACACACAACAAAGGCAGTAGCAACAGGATATGGGATATGAGAATCTTTCCTGACGTAGCAACTAGAAGTGTTCATCGTGCACAGCACATCAGCCAACACACCAAGCACTTGTACACACTATCACTTCCCAGAAAAAAATATATTGTTCTCTCTCTCTCTCTCTCTCTCTAGCCAGGTCATTATCAACAGATAATAATTTTTTTTACAGCTTCATTGCTAAATATCTGGCCTACCTTATAGGCCTGACCTACTTTCACTGGTGGGCCCCACCCACATGTGACCATGTCTTCAAATGCTACGCCTCTCCACTTCTTTCACTGGCTCCGGTATACAAGACTCCATCGTCATGCTCTGTATTAGATTAATAAAGCCAGCCTGCAGCACAGGCGACACGTCTCTCAATAAAGACACCCAGGTGTTGCACACTTGTTTTATTCGTCATGGTATTGGTATATCTTTGATCTAATGATTCTGGGGCGAAACCTGAAGAACGGGCAGGAGTAACAGTGAATGTTCTACTGTGGTTCAAAGAGTACCCGTAGATGGATGGTTCATAGAACCGACTTGCTAACCAGTGGCTTCCGCAGTCCAATAGATATTAGACTGAGGAAGCCACTGGTGGCGAAACTTTCCACAATGAAGATACCCAAGTGTTGCACAAGTGTCTAATTCATCATCAAAGAATGCCTATGTCATGTATGTATACCTGCCATGCATACCCACTCCATAACCGTTAACGTCCCCACGGCTTGTGCAGAGCAGTTAGTGATCTTCCTCTCCATCACTCAACGAACGAACCCAATTGGACCCATCTCGACACCTAGCGGGAAGGAGACAAAGAACGATTGTTCGAGAAGAGATGTCAGAGCTTGTAAGAGTAACAAATGGGGTCCTTCAAGTATCGGTATTAGGACCATTACCATTCCTGGTATATGCTAGAGGAGAAAGAGAGAGAGAAAGATGTATCCCTGATTGCAGATGATGTAAAGTTAATAAGAAAAATAAAAACCTTTGAAGAAAAGGCTACAAATGAAGCTAGACCAACTGCACGATTGGTCAGGACCAACTGCAGAATTGGTCAGGACCAACTGCACGATTGGTCAGGACCAACAGCAGGATTAGTCAAGACACATTGCTACCGGAATTTAAATCAGCAAAGGCAAGCTTATGAAAACTGTAGAAGGTTAAGTAAGACGACCAGAAACCGAGTATAGAGCTAGGATACAGAGGCTATAAACCTCTCTGAAGGAAAGACCTCAGTGTGAGAATAGTGTTAAGTGTATCAGCAGAGGCGCACATCAACCGAATAATCTGCAGTGAATGCTCATTTGGCAAATGTAAGGCCAACTTTCAAGAATCTCATCATAGTCATTCACGGCCCTATAAACGACATGCCTATCTTGGCGTATGCAACACCAGCCTATAAACCACACCTGATAAAGTATGTTAAGGAGCTGGAGAATGGCCAGAGGTACGCAACACGACTACCTCAAGAGTTAAGGAAAATGAGCTGTGAGGAGAGTTAGGTTAGGTTAGGTAAGATTCGTCGGGAAACAGGACAAGTGTTTCCTGACGGCGGTCTTAGTCATATGACGACCCGCCACTGGAACTTTTGGTCATCTGACCGAGGCCTTCCGTTGGCTTACCGGTCCACCCCTTTAAGAATTATTTTTTAAGATATGAGAGGCTAAAGGCACTGAACTTGACCACATTAGAGGACAGAATAACCAGGACAGAACATGATAACGACTTATAAAATACTCAGAGAGCTTTATAGGGTGGACAGGGATAGATTGTTCGACAGGGGTAGAAAACAGGCACACGAAGGAAAAGGTGGAAGTTAAAGGCACATCTGAATCCCAGGGATGTCAGGAAGTATTTCTTTAGCCACACACACACACACACACCCAAGTGTCTTACCGACAAGTGCCTTGGACAAAGGATAACTAATACACATAACCTACGAAGGCCATGAGAACAAGAAGACATGATTACACGAAAACAAGAGGACATATGATCACACGAAAACAAAAGAGGACATGATCGCACGAAAACAAGATGACAAATATTGCCAGTAGATCAGAGGTTAAAATGAGTAGTTATATTCATGGAAATGAGTGATGGAGGCTCGATCCTTCGTCCGGTAATCGCTCACAAATATGGGTAAGCATATGGAATAATCCTATTATGAATTTTTCCCACATTGCACTGAAACTTAGAAGCCTCGCCCACGCTTGTTAAAATTAACGTAATATAATTTTGTATTACACTAAGAAAGCATCTTAGGTCAGTCTAAGTTCTGTTAGTGTTAGTTGACATCTATGAAAAATAATAACTACGTAATGTTAACATTAATTTTCCCAGATTTAGTGGAACACTAAATTTACAACTGTTCGTTGATTTATATGTTAAGTTCGCAAGCTTAGTAAGCAGCAGTAAATGGAAGACTTATTTAAAATAATGGTAATAATAATAATACTAATTATTATTATTATTATTATTATTTTAATTATTATTATTATTATATTTATGGGAAAGGTATTAACCTATATGTACTCACCTATTTATGGTTGCAGAGGTCGAGTTACAGCTCTGGGTAATGTAATCAGGTTTGATCCAAGGAAGAGGGAGAGTATCTCTAATTTATTCACAAGTAGAGAGTGTAGATTTATATTTCAACTGACATGAGCAACATGTGATGTAATGTTCCCGGGTCTCTGCTAGTCTGTGTTTTCCTAGTATTCTTTAAGGTGTCCCGTAACTCGATTTCTAGCGCACTCGGCTCACACACTGAGGTCCGTGGTTCGATCCCCGGTACGGGTGAAAATATTAGGGACGTGTTTCCCTAAGACACCTGCTATCCATGTTCACCTGTCAGTAAAATAGGTACCTGGGTGTTAGTGGACTGGTGTGGTCGCATCCCGGGGACAAAATTGACCTAATTTGCGGGAAATATTCTGCATAACAAGGGGCTTTCTATAATATAGTAGTATATCATTGATGTCAGCTATGGTCTGTATACCTTGTACATGTACTTGTAGAAATAAAGATATTATTATTTTTCATTACTGACAGTTTTCTCACCAGAGGGATTGACCATGTTGGGTAAGTGAAGCTACCACACTTAGGCAGCACTCGTTATGCTCTCCGATAGTCCATGTATTGTCCTAAAAAAACATGCAGGTAGGCATAGTGAGAAGTAATGGTAAGTGTATCCTAAGGTGCAACCAGGGGGCAATGAATGATAGGTATAGTGAAGAGTAATAGTGAGTGTACCCTAAGAAGCGACCAGGGGGCAATCAATGACGGGTATAGTGAAGAGTAATAGTGAGTGTACCCTAAGAAGCGACCAGGGGGCAATGAATGATAGGTATAGTGAAGAGTAATAGTGAGTGTACCCTAAGAAGCGACCAGGGGGCAATCAATGACGGGTATAGTGAGCAGTAATGATGAATGTACCCTAAGAAGCGACCAGGGGGCAATCAATGACAGATTTGTCATTTAACAGTTGATACCTGGGCAAACTTTATCTCAAATTATTACGATATCTTCCGTACTTCCCAGGTAGTGTTTTGACCCATCAGAGGGTAGGACAGAACACACGATAATGGGAACGTGAGCGATATATTGTGGTATAAAGCTTGTGGCACCCATGGAGGCACTGGACTCTGGACCGGGGTCCTCTGTACCTGGGGTATATAACGTGGTGAGGCGCATGGGAGGGTAGCCAGTGTTGCGCCGACTAGACCTGTCTCATGACAGCGTGAGTCGACCTGATGTTTACGGTGCTCCTCCTAGCCGGCCTGGCCGCGACAGCCCTAGCAGGTAACTCCTTCTTAAGTGATACAGTGACCTGGGTGTTACAAGTGTTGGGCGTAACACTCCTAGCTTCACCCTCGTGACAGTGGTGCAGTGTTTCAAGTGTTGCACGTGATGGCTGAAACGTAACTTCGAAGTGAGAAAGATCCTTCCACGAAGCCTAGAACTGCAATGCAGTGTTTCCGACCTGTTGCATGCCATAACATACTGTTCGTCGGTTACTCATTATTGCTCGTGTTCATCACTTAAGAGTCATCTGATGAAGAACAGTTGTTCCTCAGGTCCATGTTCCTTCCCTCTGTAAGACAGAAATGTTCTCGACTTAAGTGTTTTATACCTTGAGATAATTAAGTCACAAATTCGTGGCTGGAATAATTCGTTATTAACCCTCAATACCGTGGCTGGAATAATTCGCTATTAACCCTCAATACCGTGGCTGGAATAATTCGTTATTAACCCTCAATACCGTGGCTGGAATAATTTGTTATTAACCCTCAATACCGTCTCTGGAATAATTCGCTATTAACCCTCAATACCGTGGCTGGAATAATTCGTTATTAACTCAATACCGTGGCTGGAATATTCTTATTAACCCTCAATACCGTGGCTGGAATAATTCGTTATTAACCCTCAATACCGTGGCTGGAATAATTCGCTATTAACCCTAATACCGTGGCTGGAATATATTAACCCTAATACTTGGTGGAAAATTTTATAACGCTTCAATACCGTCTCTGGAATAATTGCGACCTATCTAGCCTCAATACCGTGGCTGGAATAATTAATTATTAACCCTCAATACCGTCTCTGGAATAATTCGCTATTAGCCCTCAATACCGTGGCTGGAATAATTAATTATTAACTCAGTACCGTGGCTGGAACAGTTCACATAACCCTCAATACCGTGGCTGGAATAATTCACTATTAGCCTTCAATTCTGTGGCTGGAACAATTAGCTATTAACCCTTAGTACCGTGGCTGGAACATTTCACTCTTAATACATTTTGGAGAGGAAAATTTTGACGACGTTTCGGTCCGTCCTGGAATACTATTAAGTCATAACCTGATCGTAGCTCAGGACAATTCGAAACTCTTCTGAAGACTTCTATAAGTTTCGGTTTAAGAGTGTTTATACATTGTTCTCTGACAAGTTATATGAGTGAGTGATGTGAGCACTTCCAGCAGCCATTGAACCTACCGCACGGCCATTGAAGCTTCAATAAACCTCGAGAAAACAGAACCTTTATTTCCAGAGGTACACGACTTTTCGTCCACACGGAGGGAACTTTCTAAAGTAAATCTAGGAAATCAGAGACATGAATTTCTAGATTCGCTCGAGGAAGATTACTACCAGACGCATGAAACGTTGTGTACCTCCTATAAATATAGGTTCTTCTGATTTCCGGTTTTCTTCAGCCTTTTGTTAACCACTTTTTGGCTGTTGTCACAATTTCACATTAAGTTAATCTCCTCAGTCTGCATTACCCGAAAAGTCATGTTCGGCCTCAGATTATTTGGAGAGGATTGCGGTTCATATTTGTTAGTGTCAGTTGTGTCACTGGGTTTGTTAATGAGCATAAAGCTATCGCAGCTCCAGGAAATTGGTTTTAAAGACTTGGAGTTTACTTAAGAGAACTAAAGCACTTGCCTTATAAGTGCGTAACTGTTCAACTTACAGCCTAAGAACTGTTATTCTACCTCAGCTCATTTCAAAGCCTAGCTCTGTTTAAGAAATATTTACTACCTTTTAAACCGCAACGGTCGACTAACACCTATTAACTCCCCTTCTCGTGCGAGATTACTATCTTACTTTTGCAGCAATAAGAAAGGCTAGACACGACACAGCAGCAGTGGGTCACATCACTAAATTGTCCTTGTGTGGTGGAAGCGGTGAGAGGCACTGGTAACCAGGGACAGCTGCTCTCCTCTACTCTCTCTAGTTACTAGGCTCCACTACCACTTTCCCTTCCTTAATATATTTCGCCGCTTTACTGTTGTACATATCTACAGGGACTAAGTTTGTAGTAACATAAATAAGTCTTACTTGTGTAATTATATACAAATGACTTTTTTCAAAGTTCCGAGATGAAGTTTTATGCAATTTTTCATAGCTTACAGAAACAGTTTAATAGCTGGTTATTTGCCGGATTTATAAAATCGATGTCATTTTAGTTACGCAGTATGCATTGATATATAAATATATGCTTGTATATAAATATATACATGCATATATATAAATATATATACATGCATATATATAAATACATACATGTGGTGTCTATGCGCATATCGTATAAAAGGCAGTATGAGAAGACGAGGGGAAGCAAGTTAATAAGGATGTCACTTGCTGCGTCCATCAGCTGGACCAGTGAGAGGCCCCACCACCACCACCACCACCACCACCACCACCACCACCACCACCACCACCACCACCACCACCACCACCACCACCACCACCACCACCACCACCACCACCACCACCACCACCACCACCACCACCATCACCACCACCACCACCACCACCACCACCATCACCACCACCACCACCACCACCACCACCACCACCACCACCACCACCATCACCACCACCACCACCACCACCACCACCCACCACCACCACCACCACCACCACCACACCACCACCACCACCACCATCCACCACCATCACCACCACCACCACCACCACCACCACCACCACCACCACCACCACACCACCACCACCACCACCACCACCATCACCACCACCACCACCATCACCACCACACACACCACCACCACCACCAACACCACCACCACCACCACACCACCACCACCACCACCACCACCACCACCATCACCACCACCACCACCACCACCACCACCACCATCACCACCACCATCACCACCACCACCACCACCACCACCACCACCACCATCACCACCACCACCCACCACCACCACCATCACCACCACCATCACCACCACCACCACCACCACCACCATCACCACCATCACCACCACCACCACCACCACCACCACCACCACCACCATCACCACCACCACCACCACCACCACCACCATCACCATCACCACCACCACCACCACCACCATCACCACCACCACCACCACCACCACCACACCACCACCATCACCACCATCACAATCACACTTTATAATATAATCAGTCGTATCTGCCCTTCCATACAGCACTGCCATTACAGTCTCACATGATATAAAACCTGATATTGTATCTGCCTTTATATCCATCACCACCACCATCACCACCATCATCACCACCATCATCACCACCACCATCATCACACCATCATCACCACCACCATCACCATCATCCCACGTATTAAAAAATAGTTAACTTGATCATTTTTTATGTCTGCATTAAGGTCACAGCTGTGAGCAGTAATCAAGGGACCACAGACAAATAAATAATATAAAAAAATGATGGACAAAGACACAAATACAGCATAATGCGATTCTTTATTAACAAGTTTCGCCCACACAGCGGGCTGTATCAAGTCACAGACCTCACTGAAGACTCTATAAAGCCCACTATATGGGCGAAATGTAAATACAAGGATCGCATTTGTGCCTTTATCGGCACACAGTGACAGGGGACTGAACCCACCATTATTTTAGCTAAGTTACTGACGTAATGAACTGTTTGCAAAGAGAGTTCTGATCGACTGCCTCTTCAAAGAAATAGAGCCTTATCAGGTGAGTCCTAGCATGAATTTGAAAGTAACGTGAGAGGGAGTCCAGAGACGCAATGAATGCGTGATACACAGATAACCCGCACATGTGGGAAAGGCATTTATGAGGACGTTTCTGTCCGACTTGGACTATTTAAAAGTCACACTAACACACGAAGGTGAGAGCCAGTATATATGGAGAGGGGGACAAGGAGGAGACAGAGAGGAAGAAAGAAGTGGAGAAGTAAAGGTAATTGTTCTTAACGCAAGATATTTATAATTGCAACAGTTTCACCATACCTAGGGCGAGATCTCTACCACAATCCTAAGTGCCTTGTATCCATCTGTACTTGCGATAAATTATGTTTACAAGAAATTCACAAGTCTGAGATATGTGCATCTGGCTACGTGGACACACAGAGATGCATCCACGACACATCCTCCCCGTATTACTGTTTGGTCGCATGTCTGGCCACAACAAATATGATGTATATCTCAGAGATGCTGGTCCATCAGTGAGGTCTTAACGACCAGGTGTGTGTATATCAGTGTTATTAGTCCACCAGCGTGGTCTTGACGACCAGAGATGTGCAGTGATGCTGGTCCACCAGCGTGGTCTTGACGACCATGTGCGTGTATCACAGTGATACTGAACCAAAGTGTGGTCGTGACGACCAGGTGCGTGTATCACAGTGATACTGAACCACCAGTGTGGTCGTGACGACCAGGTGCGTGTATCACAGTGATACTGAACCACCAGTGTGGTCGTGACGACCAGTGCGTGTATCACAGTGATACTGACCACCAGTGTGGTCGTGACGACCAGGTGCGTGTATCACAGTGATACTGAACCACCAGTGTGGTCGTGACGACCAGGTGCGTGTATCACAGTGATACTGAACCACCAGTGTGGTCGTGACGACCAGTTGCGTGTATCACAGTGATACTGAACCACCAGTGTGAGGTCGTGACGACCAGGTGTGCTGTGTATCACAGTGATACTGACCACCAGTGTGGTCGTGACGACCAGGTGCGTGTATCACAGTGATACTGGACCACCAGTGTGGTCGTGACGACCAGGTGCGTGTATCACAGTGATACTGGACCACCAGTGTGGTCGTGACGACCAGGTGCGTGTATCACAGTGATACTGGACCACCAGTGTGGTCGTGACGACCAGGTGCGTGTATCACAGTGATACTGGACACCAGTGTGGTCGTGACGACCAGGTGCGTGTATCACAGTGATACTGGACCACCATTGTGGTCGTGACGACCAGGTGCGTGTATCACAGTGATACTGAACCACCAGTGTGGTCGTGACGACCAGGTGCGTGTATCACAGTGATACTGGACCACCAGTGTGGTCGTGACGACCAGGTGCGTGTATCACAGTGATACTGGACCACCAGTGTGGTCGTGACGACCAGGTGCGTGTATCACAGTGATACTGGACCACCATGTGGTCGTGACGACCAGGTGCGTGTATCACAGTGATACTGGACCACCAGTGTGGTCGTGACGACCAGGTGCGTGTATCACAGTGATACTGGACACCATTGTGGTCGTGACGACCAGGTGCGTGTACCAGTGATGCTACATCATGCCCCTTCTTCTGTATTGGTGAGTATGATGTCAGTCTTGAGATGTCATATGGTAAACAGCTGGTGTAGAGACGTGGTGCAAGAACACTGAGCTGGTGCAAATCACTCAGCTGGTGCAAGCACTTGGTTACCCTCCTGACCTTGATTGTGTCCAGCTGCGAGCCTCACAATCTTTTTATGTTAATATTGCTCATGATAACTACAGATTGGATTCGTGATAACTGAAGATTGTACTCTTGATAACTGAAGATTGTACTCTTGATAACTGAAGATTGTACTCTTGATAACTGAAGATTGTACTCTTGATAACAAGATTGTACTCTTGATAACTGAAGATTGTACTCGTGATAAGTGAAGATTGTACTCTTGATAACTGAAGATTGTACTCTTGATAACTGAAGATTGTACTTTTGATAACTGAAGATTGTACTCTTGATAACAAGATTGTACTCTGATAACTAAGTTTGTACTCATGATAACTGAATATTGTACTCTGATGAAAGACTCAGAACTGAAGATTGTACTCGTGATAACTGAAGATTGTACTCATGATATCTATAGTTTGTACTCATGATAACTGAATATTGGACTCATAATAATTGAACACAGGACTCATGATAACTGCAGATGGATTGTCACAACTCTCTATAAGGCTGAAATTACTCTTGATAACTACTGGGCTTCACGATACTCTCAGATTGGACTTCACAACTACCGGGAATATGGGCTCACAATACTGACACAGGACTCAGAACTACTGCACAATTGGGCTTCTCACACTACCTGGGCTTCACAACTACCTGGGCTTCACAACTACCTGGGCTTCACAACTACCTGGGCTTCACAACTACCTGGGCTTCACAACTACCTGGGCTTCACAACTACCTGGGCTTCACAACTACCTGGGCTTCACAACTACCTGGGCTTCACAACTCTACATGGGCTTCACAACTACCTGGGCTTCACAACTACCTGGGCTTCACAACTACCTGGGCTTCACAACTACCTGGGCTTCACAACTACCTGTAGGCTTCACAACTACCTGGGCTTCACAACTACCTGGGCTTCACAACTACCTGGGCTTCACAACTACCTGGGCTTCACAACTACCTGGGTCCTACCTGGCTTCACAACTACCGGGCTTCACAACTACCTGGGCTTACAACTGGGCTTCTATGAACTACCTGGGCTACAACTACCTGGGCTTCACAACTACCTGGGCTTCTCATCCATACTTAGGATTTTTATTACTAAAATCTCATAATTTTTTGTGTGTTTTGAACTTCAGTTTGCTCAGTTTATATTGTTTCTTTTACCAATATTCCTCCTTTTCCTCCTCCTCCTTCGCCTCCTTCTCTCCTCCTCCACCTCCTCCACCACCTCCTCCACCTCCTCCACCTCCTCCACCTCCTCCACCTCCTCCACCTCCTCCTCCACCTCCTCCACCTCCTCCTCCACCACCTCCACCACCTCCACCTCCTCCACCACCTCCTCCACCACCACCTCCTCCACCACCACCTCCTCCACCACCTCCTCCATCCTCCACCTCCTCCACCACCTCCACCTCCTCCTCCACCACCTCCTCCTCCAGCACCTCGTCCTCATCTTCCGTACTCTTGGTTCTACACACTGAATACTTGACCCTCGAGTACTTCATTTAAAGTGTTTGTGCACTTTAGTTTGAGACTTTATCAGGGTTCTTTACATTTATAATATTTCTTAGTTCTAGTCTGTTTGAAGTTACTTTATCCATATGTACAGTTTTTTCCTTTCACTCGTGAGTTTATCTCACACATTCTCTCTTTTTTATTTATTTTAGTTTGGTTGTTCTCTGTTCGTTTTTTTTTGGGACATCATTTGATAGGTGGGGAAACCTTTGTTATTCTGAAATAACTTTTTTACTTCCTCTCTTTTATCCCCTTTGAATCTTTTACAGTGTCCATGAGGTCTTTTATTATCTCACACTGTCCTTCTATGAATCGTCTTGTCTAATTCGAATATCCTTATAGCCTTCCTATTTATTTGTGTCCTCTGGCTCTCTATAGTAATTTGTTTCTTTCTCATATTTTGCAGCTCACCTTTAGCATACTGCTATAAGTTCCTGAAACCTAAACTCCGCTAAGCATTTTGTTATATCCTCAATGTAGCGTTATTCTTTTATTCTTTCTGCTCAACAACAGTAAACAATTTTTCCTTGTTAACAATCCCCTTCAAAAGTTTAAAATTGTTTAGTCTCATTTTCTATCTCAAAACTCTTAGTCATCATCAACTGCTGATCTTCCTCTGTCTTTTCTTTAGTGATTTGACCATAACTTTATTCTTTTTTAGCTTTGTACTTTTTTATCCTTTTCATCTTTTCAAAGCTTCTGTTAACATTATTTGAACTAGCTGCACTTGTTCTAGCTGCGTTTTGCTGTGTTATACCACCATACCTATTATCTAATTTTGTTTGTACTCTTCCGAGCCCTTTATCTCCTCTATATCAACCTTATATTTGATCAATTCTTGAGTTATATAATGTCTTCTTTATTTTTTAACGTACGAGCTGTCTCCCACCGAGGTAAGGTGACTCAGAAGAGAGGAAATACACTCACTCGATCACTCACTGCTTTGCCAGATACGTGCTAACATCACCCTTCAGATGACCCTCCGAATTGCAACATCCCCGCCCCTCCAGAGAGCACACACTGTATTTCCCACCTCCAGGAATTAAGTCCGCCTAACCGTTTTCCATGAATCCCTTCATAAATATTACCTTGCTCACACTCCTACAGCACGTCAAGTCATAAAAGCCACTTGCCTCCACTTACTCCAATCTAACACTCTCACAAGCCTATTGATGTCCAAGTCCTAGCACTCAAAACCTCATTTACTGCCTCCTCTCAACCTGGGAGGACTCCTACCCCTCATTCCCTCCACCCTAGATTGATACACCCTCCTAGTTATCCTATTTCTTTCAGTGCTCTCTAAATGTCCAAACCACCTCAACAACCCTTCCTCACCTCTCTGAATAAAACTTTGGTAACCCCACACCTGATCTCCGGGCACCGACTTCCCTGTATAATACACCACACACTGCCCTCAAACACGACATTTCTACTGCCTCCAGCCTCCTCCTCCTCGCTGTAATATTCAAAACTCATGCTGTACTATGGTACACTTCCCTTTCTGCCTCCATTGATAAACTATTTTGTCTTAAGTATGTCTCAACGCGTCACCCACCTTTTTTTCCCCTTGTTAATTCCATGGCTCACCTCGTCTTTCATAGACCCATCTACACACACGTCCACTCCCAAGAATCTGAGTATATTTACTTTCTCAACACTCCCTCCCAACACTTCCTCTCCTAAAGTTTTATTTACTCTCGTCGCCTTGCTCTTTCCTATGTAATAACACGATCGTAATAACACGATTGTAAACAAATCAAATCACTTTCCATGGGTTCAAACCCCACCCGTTCCATGGTTCATACTATTCTTTCTTTTACATATCACCATAAGCTCCTCCACCAACCTTTCCGACTTCTCTCTTCCTCGTTGTATCAGTTTGCTCTTTTAGTATTTTCTGCATTTGTTCTGAAACCCCTCGTTACTTCTATTTCAGTTTTCAAAGTTACATGTTTTCCATATTTATTATTTTTCTATCAATTTTTCCTGCCTTATTAGTTCCAATTTTGTCAGTCTCTCCATCCATCCATCCAGTAGATTTCTTGTCTCCTGGGGTACAGGTATAGCTATGTTTCTCTTATTGCTGGTATTGTGAGGTCTATGTTGCAGGTGTTGTGAGGTCTGTCTGTGATGCAGGTGTTGAGAGGTCTGTGTTGCATGTGTTGAGAGGTCTGTATTGCAGGTGTTGAGAGGCCTGTGTTGTTGAGATGTCTGTTTGCAGGTGTTGAGAGGTCTGTGTTGCAGATATTGTGAGGTCTGTGTTGTAGGTGTTATGAGGTCTGTTCTGTAGATGCTGAGAGGTCTATGTTGCAGGTGTTGAGAGGTCTTTGTTGCAATTGTTGAGAGGTCTTTGTTGCAGGTGTTTATTTGATCTCTTATCTCTCAAGTCGCAGTACTCACTTGACTTCTGTGAGATTCAAGTCGCAGTACTCACTTGACCTCTGTATCGCTCCAGGTCAGTGAGTTATCACTTGGTTATCATGTTTGTCAGCTGTCTCTATCAGCTGGTGTCCTCGGGTGCTGGCGCTATCAACATCTGAAAGACGTACTCAGTTCTTGTTCTGTGAGATAATATCGGCTTACTGCTTGACGACATCACAAACAACGTAGGTGACAGGTTTGTGCCCTGAGGAACCATATTTGTGCCTTCGGGAACAGGTCTCAGGCACTCCCACGACAGGGGGCCAAGGCCGGGTCACCATCTGGAAAAGACCCGGGCCGGGAGAGTACCGGCGAATCAAAGAGGAGGAGGGAACAGTGTTTGTGCCCTGAGGAACCATCTTTGTGCCCTGATAAAGTGTCTTTGTGCCCTGAGGAGATATCTTTGTGCCCTGGGGAACCACCTCTGTAACCTGGGAAATCGCTTTTGGCCAGAAAACTGAGCTCAATGTTAAATTAAATCCCAATTTATCTTTGAGACTGACCAAAGACGCACATCGAGACACTCGTCATTATTAACACACCCATCGCTATCACACTGCTATCTAATATTAGTTATCAGGGGGTGATGAACATGAGACAGATAATAAGCTGAAGGATATCACTCAGAAGAAAATCTCAGGAATTACCTCAACAACTTTAGATGATAAGACATATTATGTATCTCCGTGTTTCCAGCCTCTTCACACACATATTATGTTATTGGTTTAGAAAAGCGTTAAGTAGATAAATAAGAAACATTGCAACACTTGGGTATCGTTTCGCCCGCACAACAGACAAATACAACACTGAAGACAACACTGGCTCTTTTTCTCCAAGTTATCAGTATTTTATCTACATTAGCAGATAAGAAAATTAGCCATATTCAATTTCAATAGACTGAGTTCACGATTACGTAAACTATTATCGTTCCCAAGTAAATATATTTATAAATGGTCCATTACTGATGTAACTAGCTTAGCTTACACAAATATTATGGCCCAGTCCCTGGACCCACTATGTGCCTCTGTAATCTGTTGACTATGACCCGCACCTTGGGTATAGAGGTCACTACCGTCCACAGGATGGGTATGGGGTGCTTAACAAAATTACAATGCTAACATTATGTATGGTTAATAGGGTTTGAAACCTATCGACTACACGAGGGTTATTAAGGCTGCACGTAACCTATTCACCAGTCAAGAATACTCAGAGGCATACACCTCTCGGTATTTATACATAAATTTCTAAGTATTAATTAACATTTAACGTTGGATAATTCAACAAAGTGAAGCAAGGTTGCTGAATTATCAGGTCACATTACCTCGTGTTAAACCATATTTCCAAAGATAAGTTGGTAATTTGAAAGGTTGAGGGTCGTCAGTACTCGAGGACTTGAACTCATCAGAAGCAAAGTCAAAAAATCAGCATGTTAACTCAGGAAATGGATGAACTTAAAAAGTCCAATGATACATTAACCCGGGAAATTAAGGACTTGCGAGCCACCAACACAGTACATGGACAGGATTTCAGCTCTAGAAAATAATCAAACAGCACTGGACCAACTAACCATCACCCACACCCAGTCAGAGGACTCCATCACCACCCGCATGAAAGAGCAAGTTACCCACCTGACCACCGACATCAAGAATGAAGAGAAAGAGTGGACTTACAACTTACAGATGTTATGAACAATTTCCAAGACCACTTCGACCAACAACAATTATCTGACTCAGTTGTAGTGAACAGCAAACATCTTTCAGCAACTATAACTCAGGAAACATGTGAACAAACCACCTTACAACTCATCCAAGACCATCTTCGTCTTAACATACCAAGTGATGTCATAAAGGAGTGTAAAGTGATAGGATACCAACCTGGAAAGAAATCAGTAATACTAAAATTCAACTGTAGCTCTCAAAGAAATAATCTTCTAAATATTGCTATTACCATGAAAAGTGAGATGTATGTAAATGAATGCCTGACCAAACTGCGGCAAAATCTCCTCTATAGACTAAGAAAGTTAAGAAATGGCAGGAAAATTCACCAGTGCTTTGCAAGAGATGGAAAAATTGCTGTTAAAAACGAGCCAACAGGAAGGAGGTAGTATACTATTTCTACTGAACACAGCTGAAAAAGTTCCTCAGAGACTCCGGCCTCATCACTGACCTGCAATAATGCAGTTTGTATCCACTTTCTGCGATTAGTGTTATTAAAACTAATTCTTTATCAGTTTAATCTCTACAAACCCTAGTTATTCACTTCAATTGTCAATCTGGCAGCAGTAAATTGTCAAAGTTAACTTAGTGCTATACTTTAAAAATTTTTATTGTACTGTATTGTGCAGTATTTACCTTATTACTGCCTTTTTTTGCAGTATTTATCTTATTACTGCCTTATTTTTTGCCAATTTTATACACTTAACATTCTTACAATTTTTTTTTATTTTTTTTTCTCTTTTATTAATTAACTATTATTACAATTTAAATTTTTTATTATCATTATTGCCCTATTTTTTATTTTATGCTTCATTGCCCAATCTTATTTTATACTTTTATTTTTATTAACCTAATATTGCCAAATATCCAAGCTTTTATATTCAGCAACAACTCTACCTCATAGTCTACATTTTTAGATCAACAAATCTTTTTTAATTATTTCAATTACTTTATTATATATTTGAAATTCACCACATCATTGTGGTAAATTGTGTGACTTATTTTGTATTCTTGTATTAAAACAACTACCTCATTGTATATGTGACTTATTTTATATTTCTTGTATTAGAAGCAACTACCAAATAATTGCAATTATTTGCTTATATTTTTTAAATACATATTTACCATTAGCCATTTTCAAACCTTAACTCTATATAGTATTAGTAATCACTTTATTTGCTTAAAATTTGATCAAAACCATTTTTACTATTAGTCCATTTTACTTTTTTTAGTGCAATTAATTCTATATTCTCTTAAAATAGTTCTTTACATTCATTTACCTCTTATTGCCTTTTATAAATTCTAAAGTTTCAACCAGTGCAAATTTGAATCCAAATAATTGTCCAAAACAATTTAATACTAGTCATAGTAATTATTCCAACCATTCATTAGCCAGTTCAATTATTAAATCATCAACATTGTACAAATATCCTATATCTCTGTGAACAATTGTTCAAAATTGTAATAATCCAATAGTTAGTAAGAATTTAATCTAGTACCATATTAAGTTTAGCATTATCTATTGTTCTCAAGTCTAGTTATAGAATCACTAAATCCTATGATTACAGGCATTGATCCTGACATCAACCTATTATTAAATGACTTACATGATTCCAACAGCAACTGTAACTATTACACAGCAGATCAAGCAAAGACATTACTCAGAGCCAACAATAACATAACTATCTTCAATTACAATGTTAGATCTTTGAGCAAACATTATGATGACCTCACAGCACTACTCCAATCCCTACAGACCAATATATCAATCATCACACTCACTGAGACCTGGCTAAAGCCTGGTACTACAGATGTCTATGCCATCTCAGGTTACACAGCCATTCACAACTGTAGGACAGATCAGCGAGGGGGTGGAATAGCTATATATTACTCGGATCAACTTGAATGTATCAATAACTCTATGCACAAGGGATGAGCATGGAGAATATATTATAGCTAAATTTAAATCAAAAGACCTGCAAAAAACCCTCACAGTGATAAACATCTACAGATTACCACAGTCAAACATTCACCACTTTAGTGAAAAACTAGGAAACCTGATAACTGATGGATGCACATATGAACAAAGACCATTTGCTGCTCACAGATTTCACCATGACCAGGACCCACAGGTAACCGAATTCACAAACACTATGAGCAACTGCTTGTTACTACCAACAATATCAAAACCTACAAGAATCTCCTGAGACTAGTACTTCATTATTAGACCACATCTGGACTAACACTATATCCCCTCTAAAATCAGGCATAATCACAGACAATACCACAGACCACTACCATACCTTTCTCATAACCAACCTAGGTAAATTGCCCCAAGATATTGCAAAAGTTACTTTCAGACTACATAATGAGTCAGCTGTTAATAACTTTATAATAGCTATGATTAACATTGACTGGCATAATAAGTTAGAAACATATTCAGATACTAATGAATGCATCAAGAATTTCCTTAAAAAAAAACCCACCACCTCTATAACAAACATTGCCCTAAAAAAACTAAACAGATCACAGCTGAGACTTAACAATACAGAAGGGGTCTAATAACCAGAGAACAATCCAAACGCTACTCATCAATCCTTACCAGCCTGATAAGAAGGTCCAAAAAATTGTATTATGAGAACAGACTCCAGAACATAAAAGGTGATATGAAAAAGACCTGGAAAACCCTTTCTGCAATTCTAGGAAATAAAAAGATATCCAAGAACAATATCATCAAATTATCAAAAACAGATGAACTCCTACTCTCACCAACTGAGACAGCAAACAGACTTAATGTTTTCTTCTCCACCATAGAAAAGAATCTAGCGAGTAAAATCCCAAGCTCGAACACCCGTCCAACAGACTACCTCACAAACACCTACCCTAATACACTATTCCTAGCTCCTACCAACCCAATTGAAGTCTCGCTCATAATCAACACCCTTAAAAACAAGGCAGGAGACATAAACAGCTTACCACCTATTATGTACAAAAAAGCTTCACAGGTACTGTCACCAATTATAGCAACACTATTCAATAAATCCATTGAAGCCTCTACCTTCCCATCAATTCTCAAAATAGCTAGGGTCACCCCGATCCACAAAGGAGGTGATCAAACAGACTTGAATAATTATAGACCAATTTCTAATTTACCACTGCTTTCTAAAATCTTCGAAAAATTAATTCATAGACAGATCTTTCCTACCTCGTCTCACACAATGTACTCAACCCCTGTCAATTTGGATTTAGGACCAACAAGAGCACAAACGATGCTATTATACACATGCTAGAGTTAATATACACCGCACTTGAGAAGAAAGAAGTCCCACTGGGAATCTTCATTGATCTACGCAAAGCTTTTGATACAGTCGACCATGATTTACTGCTCACAAAATTAGCACACTATGGTATAAGGGGGCACCCACTCAACTACCTAAAGTCATACCTTAGTAACAGAAGCCAATAGGTGTACACAAATGGAGCGAACTCTTCCACACAAAAATTACAGTCGGAGTCCCTCAAGGAAGTGTCCTGAAGCCACTCCTATTCCTCATTTACATAAATGACCTACCGAATGCATCACAACTACTCAAACCCATATTATTTGCAGATGACACAACATATGTCTTCTCTCACCCAAATCCAGTCATACTAGCCAACACTGTTGATGCCGAATTACAGAAAATATCAACATGGATGACGACTAACAAGCTTACTCTCAATACTGACAAGACCTACTTCATACAGTTTGGAAACAGAGCTACAAATGTTCCACTTAACATAACGCTCAATGGTTCACCCATCACAAGACTCACAGAGGGAAAATTCCTAGGAATCCACCTTGACAGTAGCCTTAAATTCCAAACCCACATACAACAAATTTTCAAGAAAATCTCAAAGACAGTAGGCATATTATCAAAGATACGCTACAATGTGCCTCAATCAGCTCTCCTTGCACTATATGATTCACTTATCTACCCTTATCTCACCTATGGAATCTGTGCATGGGGATCAACAACATTAAATCATCTTAGACTACTCATAACCCAGCAAAAGGCTGCAGTCAGAATGATAACAAATTCCCACTCTAGACAGCATACTCCACCAATATTCAAAAGCCTAAAACTACTCACCGTAAAGAACATTCACACTTATTCTTGTGCCTACTACATACATAAAACTCTACACTCTAATATAAACCCTCCGCTCAAAATTCTCCTCATCAACTTTAATAGGACCCACGACCACAACACAAGACACAGATCACTTTTTGATATACCCCGAGTCCATATCAACCTATGTAAAAATTCTATGCACATAAAGGGCCACAGAATCTGGAATTCATTACCATTAAATACTAAGATAACCTTGTCTGAAAATCAATTTAAGACTCTTCTCAAAAACCACCTACTCACCCTAAACTAAATATTCATACTGTAAATTACGTTAAAAAATGCTCAATATTATTTTGCTATAAGATAATTTCAATTTTTACTAATATGTTACTATTATGTTACCACCTACTCACCCTAAACTAAATACTCATACTATAAATTACTTTCAAAAATGCTCAATGTATTTTCCTTAAGATAATCTCAATTTTTACTATTATATTACCATCCTCCTAAACACTTGTTACAATGTAATATCATCATATTGTAATTTGAACAACCAAATATATAACTAGAATAAACTCAATCAGTTTCTCTAATATTATGTACATAGTCTATAAGTCATTAGATTAAGCTGCCCCTATTATTATGTACATAGTCTATAAGTCATTAGATTAAGCTGCACTTCACCATGGCATGTCAGTGGCTCTCCTTGCACTTCACCATGGCATGTCAGTGGCTCTCCTTGCACTTCACCATGGCAAGTCAGTGGCTCTCTTTGCACTTCACCATGGCAAGTCAGTGGCTCTCTTTGCACTTCAGTTTATGATTGTAACTATAAATATCTATGTAAAATTGCAATGAAATAAAATTTGTTTGTTTGTTTGTTAAATACAGTGTTGAGCTGATGATTAGTGACGCCTTAAAATATTCATCAGTCCAGTGTGGTCTAGTGGGTAGAGTTTTGCTCTTTTAGTTTGTGGAGAGAATTGTCATCACTTTTTTCTTTTTCTAATACCTCGCTGTTTTCATTCGGTCCTTACCGTTTTCTTTAACTATTGCTGTTTTCTTTGCCTCGCCATTTTCTTTACCGAACCATTTTCTTTGCCTCACCATTTTCTTTACCGAACCATTTTCTTTGCCTTACCATTTTCTTTGCCTCACCATTTCTTTACCTCACCATTTTCTTCATCTAACCATTTTCTTAATCTGACCATTTTCTGTCTCACCATTTTCTTTGCCTCACCATTTTCTTTGCCTGACCATTGTGTTGATCTCCCCCACAGGGCCAACCGGTCAGCGGACTTCATGTGCGCTTCACTGCAAAGATGACAACACATTTTTTTATCAGACAGGTAAAGTAAAGTGTTTATCTTTGAACAATTCAGAATAAACCACAACCTCTACTCTTAAACACATCGTAACAAACAACAATGTAAATCATCCAAAAGATCACATAAACACACACACAAATATATATGTGTGTGTGTGTGTACTCACCTATTTGTGGTTGTATTGGTCGAGTCGTAGCTCCTGGCCCCGTGTGTGTGTGATCGTATGGAGCAGAGAGAGCAGGAGAATAATGATAACCCACTCGGTCTATGGTACAGGAAGGAGTTATGTGTACGACTACTCCGTGACGACCTCTACCGCCCTGCTGGGGACCTTGGATGACGACACTCACCTGCACATAACCGCCAAGGCGCATATTGATGTCTCGGCACCCTGCGAGTACATCCTCAGAGTGAGTACTATCTTCAGAGACAACTCTCTCTCTCTCTCTCTCTCTCTCTCTCTCTCTCTCTCTCTCTCTCTCCAGAATAACCTGGAATATATTTATTACTGAGTTAAAATATTGTGACAAAAAAAAAACACTGATTAAAAACCACTTAAAGTTGCCGGGTCACTTAGCCTTTACTTCCTTTCTTACCTCTGTCTTCCTCTTTATTTACTTCCTTTCTTACCTCTGTCTTCCTCTTTATCCATAAACTTTCTTACAGCTCTCGTCCTGTCTGCTCATAGCTTTTCTTATCTGTTTCTTTCTTCCTGTCTATCCCAACTTTCTTATCTATCACCTCTTGTCTACCCACAACCTTTTCATTCTTCTATCTTATCCAAGTTCTTTCCTATTTCATCCCCCTTTCAAAAAAAAAAATTTACTGATTTTTGTATTTAGGATAGTGTGTGTTACCATTTTTTGCGGGTCGATTTAAAGCTCCTGGGCCCCCTCTTCACTGGGCTGGGGCATCTCCCCCTTTACTTTATCATACCCCTTTTTTAAACTATGTTGGAATTCCCCCCTAAACGCTTTTCCCAAAATTTTTACTTCCCCAACTCTTGGAAAAATCTTCCTAACATCTCTGT